>JAQIWA010001812.1:0-16113 GCA_034693305.1 Eueremaeus valkanovi
CGTGATATGTCGGCTAACAGTGCGATGGTCTGGCACCTGATCCCTGGCCAGTCACGTGATATATCGGCTAACAGTGGGCCTATGGTAAAACGGTGTTTGTGCAACAATGTCCGCTAACAGTGGAACTGCCATATTTGGTCACATGACCCCTGGCCACTATATGGTCCCATCCACATATAACGTTACAAATATTACGTTACACTATTTTTTGCCCCCTTTTGCCCCTTAATTTCAAAATGTCCCTAAACATCAAAAATCCACATATAACGTTACAAATATTACGTTACATTTTTTTTGCCCCCTTTTGCCCCCTAATATTTAAAAACCGTTAGAATATGAAAAAACCGTTAGAATATGAAAAAACCGTTTATTCAAAATTAAGAAACAAATTAAAAATGAAAATCAGAAATAATACATCTTTAAAGAAAATAATTCATTCGTCTTCATCACTTGTTTCATCTTGACTTTCATCACTAGTTTCATCTTGACCCTCATCTAATTCTTCCGTAATCACACGGTTTAAATTCGCACGTTTTTTCTCGAATAAAATGTTCTCGTATGCGTCTTTGAAAGCCTCAATTATATGTTCTCCTTGAATGTAATGATAATTTTCTAAGAAGCGTTGGACTAAGTATTTTGGAATGCAAACGAATCCCAATTCTTCCTTCTCGGAAAAATCTTTATATAGAGTTATCCAATATTCACCCTTACTACGATGGGTATTTATTTTTCTTCCTTCGTATAGAATATTTATTTGACGCTTTTTCTCCATAGCCTCAATTATTTTATCCATTTCTGGCTCCCATAGAGAAAACATAATTTTCATTCCTTCCTCTTTATTAAACTCCGCAAAATGGTACTGATGTATAGTCTCTTCTTTTATGTATTCATCTCCTGGAAAATACATAGTTGTTGAAAAGAAAAATTCACGCCACTTGCGTTCATTTTCCTCATTAACCATAAAATAACCGTTTAATTGATTAGCCATAGCAGTTGATGTTTACTGGACAAAGTCTAGTGATCAAATGCGAGGATTCTAGGCTTGCAACTGACCTTTATAACCTAAATGTTTGCTGAAATAATCACGTGAGTATTAAATAAAATAACGGTCATTTTTGACCGTTGGAAATTGTGTGCGTGAAATAAAATTAGAGCAGAATTATTTAAATCATTTTATTAAACGAATAATAGAGTTATTTAAATATTAATTTAATTTAATTTTCAATTCTGAGCGATTGCGATGAATTAATGCTTTACTTTTAGGATTACGACGAATGAAAGATAAGACGAAACGCACGAGAGTGTTCCTGAATATTCTTCGCTCTTCAACAATAAAATGAAACTTCCTATATCCTTCAGTCCTCAGTGCAGTAATCAACAATTCAATGAACTCTCCCATTCTGGTGATTTTACAGGTTCTGATTATAATCACATTAATCTCAAGTGAGCGCTTCGAAACCCATTTGATTTCAAAGTCGAAATAACGCGGATAGTTGAAATATGAAAATTCACATATAACGTTACAAATATTACATTACAATTTTTTTTGCCCCCTTTTTTTGAAAAAACCGTTAGAATATGAAAAAACCGTTAGAAAATGAAAAAACCGTTAGAATATGAAAAAACCGTTAGAATATGAAAAAAAACCATTAGAAACCGTTAAAAAATTCTCGCGCAGTTAAATTGATATTTCTGAGGGTATAAAGGTCAGTTGTAAACATAAAATTGTCGCATTTGATTACTAGCTCTCAGAGTGTCAACATCAAAATGTCTCTTAAAGTTTTTTATCCAGAATTTTGTGATTTTTTAATTACAACCTCAAAAAAATATGAAGATTATTACGATCATCAGTACAATTTTGCCTTTTATTATGAAAAGAGTGGAATGAGAATAAGAATGTCTTTGTGGGAACAAGAAATGGAACAAGTTATCATAGCCATGTTGGGTGAAAAACGCAGGCTTTGTATTTCGTTCAGGGAAAGATTCGTTTACGTGATTCGGCTCGACAGATATGAAATGTATTTAATTAAAGTTCAATATATGTCTCGGAACCCTGATTATTTTCCAATAAAATTTGAAGATGTTTTGGATTTTGCCGAGATTCATAGCGAAATAATCCAAGACCGTACATTTGAGGAATCAAAATTGAATGATGAAGCAATAATTTTGGACACAGATGAAGTCATAGGTGATTGGTCTGACGAAGAATGAATTATTTTTTTATTCACTTGTTTTATATTTTTGCTCATTTGTTTAAATAAAATATATTAAAACCCTATATTTGAATATTCATTATATATTTCCGCATGGCCAGCATGAAATAAAATTCAGTCATTTAAAATTTAAAAGTATTTATTGCAATAATTTAATATTCAAACAAACTATCAAAATAAATATTATCAGTAATCCAATGTCTTAACAAATCAGTTTTAAGTGCAGCACAGATTCCTTCTTCACATATATCGTGTCGATCGCAATAATTATAATGAGGGTAAAGATTTTTCAATTCACAATAGCTGGGACTCTCAATTTCTATATACGGTATTCCAAGGGATTCCAAAATTCTAGCCAAATTTTTATTCTGAATACCAAATCTAAACTTGTCTTGTGTCTTCAATTTTTCAAACAAAACCATTAGAATCGATGCAAATTTTCTCTGGGTTATGGCGAATGTGTTGGGTTTAAAAGGTAGGCCAGTAATATATTTACTAATTATTTCATTCAACTTCTGATCCTTTTCTGACAAATCATCAAACTCTACAGGTGGCTCAACACCGATACTCGCAATATTAGTGGTTTCCATATCTGAGTAAGCAAATTCTCGTACAACAAACTCATGGTTTATAATAAATCCTTGAACATCAACAATTGCACAAATAGTATCCATTTTTTCGAATTATACTGAACTACAGCAACCCTTTATATAGAATTATTTCGGCAGCAGACGTTTTCTCTCATCAGCATCTCTTCTGTCTTTTTCCTTTTTTTCGTTTTCCTTTCTAACTCTTTCTCTTTCTTTTTCTTCCTTTCGTTTTCTTTCCGCTTCTCTCCGTTCAGCTTCTTTTCTTTCACGTTCCATTTTCTCTCTTGCTTTATCTTCATCAAGCTTTTTATATCCAAATGGATTTTTCCACATTTTAATTAAATATCTTACGTGTGTTTATTATAATGTGTAGTCACTAAGTAGAATATATATGAATACCTGAAGAACATTGCCTCCTTTTATAGATTTTTGAATATTATCAAATTGTATTTCTTCTATTCATTCTCTTCTGCTCTTCTCTCCTTTCTTTCTCCTGTCTTTCATATTCTTTTCTCATCCTTTCCTGTTCTAATTCTTTCTCCCTTCTATATATTTCATAATTCCTTCTTTCTCTCTCCTGTCTTTCAGCTTCTTTCCGATCACTATCCATTATAAATTCAAATGTCAGTGTGTAGTTTATGAGCTCTTTTATAGCTTTTTGAATATTTTCTCTATTATGATGTCATTAATTTCATAATTATTAGTGAATAATCTTATTATTTCAACCAAGCTATGACCTAATGTCTTTAGCAATACAAATAAAACACAATATTCTCCACAAGTGATTGAAGTTAGACCTTGTAACATTGTTGTATTATATGACCAAGATGATGAAAATTTATTTAAAAAATGTGTAAATTCTCTATTTAATGGAGGAATACCATATGAATCAAAATATATTGCCATTTTTTCTGAGTTAAAATATATAGCAACCCAATGCTCTCCTTTTTTATCATCAGTATTCATAATCAATGAACAAGGATAGAATGTTATATTTGGTAAATTATTGCAAGGAAATACACCTTTGAAACTTTTTAAACATTTTAATTTATTATATAATTCTAATGTAGTAGTCATAATTAAAATAGGTCGATGTTTGCATTTCTGTTTATATCAATTTCTAACAATTTATCAAATTCACAGTATACAATTGCTGTTATTGCTGTATCCAATGCCTGACTAAAACGTAAATTCATTCTAAGGGAGCCAAATTTTATAGGATTAAGATGACCAATAGCTCCACATCCACTGCTCAGATCTGGTGTGAAGTTGAATCCAAAAATAACATTACAAATTTTATAATTTTTTCTATTGATATTGAAATTTGTCTCTCCCTCCAACATATCCAATGCTTCATATAATGAAATCATTTCTCGCATACATATATTATTGGAAAAATCTGGAGTGAATGCTTTAGGTGGATACTGTACTCCATCAACATATACAGGCAATGATGAGATATTGAAATTCTGGAAGGCAAATGGATTTTTTGTATAGTCCCCAATAAATGCTAAATTCTCCACAAAGCATATAAAAATTCTCCTAGGTAGTTGTCCACTATGTATATTGTCAATATTAGCGTCTAATGCTCCTCTAGAAATTGTGAATGATTTTACTTTTGATAATGTTATTGGATATTTTGCTATTGAGATCTTAAGTGCAGCATCATGAGCATCAACAATCATTTGGGGTACTTTTGCTCTATGAATGTGTAAAGAAGCTTCCAATATTTCTAATTCTGGCTTTAAAAACATGGAATTCAAATAAAATTTTGGGTCATTGAACAAAATACGAATAATCAATTTGCAACCACCAAGCAAACTTCTTCCTTGGAAAGCTAAATCTGTATGTAACTTCCCATACAATTCAAATGCACTATAAGGTTGCAATGAAGTATTCCATTCCTTGATTGGCCCATTTATTTTCTTATTCTCATCATCAAACCACATTGCACTGGATAAATGTGATTTTTTGGCAGATTCTGAAAGCCCCAGGAAAGCTTCTAAATATGCCTTATAAGAATAAGTTGGAGAAGTAGTAGAAACCTGTTTGTCCCCAATAAATATATTCAACTGCTTAATCATGGAATGCAATAAATAATTTGTTGGGCTGATATCATCCCAATCTTTGTCTTCTTTCACATTAGGCATTTCTATAACTTTAACTCTTAAATAAAAAAATAATTTTTCCAAATAAATATATTCATCAATAGCCGACTGAACCTCAAATTGTACAAAAGATTTTGTATCAATTGTTGTAATTGGTCTGTGTTCAGTAACTATATCTCTTTCAATCATTGTCTGTGTTGGTGGAACACCAAACAGATCAAATTTTGGAAGAGGAACCCCACTAGACATTTCGTGAATAACTGCTTGCATTTTTTCTTTTTCTTTTTACACTTCTTTTTCTCCTTTTTATAGCTTTTCTCCAACCTTTACCAATCAATGGAGGTTCAGGCTGAGAATATTTTAAATAAGTTATACCCTTTTTAGGGAAAACAGGGGAATCTATTTTATTTATTAATTTTTTATATTTAATTTGTGGTTTTTTAGTAAATGGATTTTTAATGAAATTAAACTTTTTATTTAAACTCATTTCAATAATGATTCTAATTCTAATTTCTTTCTTTTTGGTTTCCTCCTTTTTATAGATTTTTTTCTTTTTCTTCCATTTCCAGTTTGTGCAAACTTTTTAGCTCTTTGAATACCAGCAGTAGCTAATTCTCTACCTTCTGTTTCTAATCTGTCACTGGCTGCATCTTTTAAAGATCTTTTATTGACCAACATATCACAAGCAATATCAGCTCCTACTCCTGCTACTCTCTTTCCTAAAAATTTCAATATTGGGAAAACAGATTTTGATAATATTCTTCCAAAGAAACCATGACCTCTTTGATATCGATAACCCTGGAATCCTGCCAATCCTGTACCCGCTTGTGATTTATAGTACTCTAAGTAAGGGTTTGACATTTCCTAAAATGTAACTTGACTCTTGACCGCCCAAACATGAAATAAATTTTATCACCACTATCGTCTTTTATATCAATTTCAATGTTTTCAAACTCATTGCATAAAACAGGCACATAATGTGGATTATCATAATTAATTACAATCTGATGACCAAATGAAGCTGCTGTAGGAATTTCAACAGTCCTTAAAAGTTTTGCTCTTGTATCTCCTATATATTGAGGTACAACAATATTACAATATATAAATAATGATTGAATACCTGCTGATATATCAGCAGGTCTATTAGCCAAAACATAGTTGTGCTGGTTATATCTTGGAGATTTTATAGAATAATAATCATATCCTAATATCTGTAATATTTCATAATTTAAATGTGGCAATAATAATGTTCCATCTTTTTGTTTTCCTGGTTTAATTGTAACCATTTTCGTAACATGATCATAGTAAAAATTTGGCATATATTCAACATTGTCCGACTTAAAAATTGACAATTCTAATTCAATTTCTTTACAAAGATCTTCAATTTTATCATAATATCCTGACCTCACAAATCCTATTCTATTCTCTGATTCAAATGGTGTATAGCCTATTGTGTTACCAATAGTAACAAACGGAATTTCAGTTTCAAACATTTTTTCAAGACTAACTGCACAATTATTTTTCAAGTTTTTATAGCATTTTGTATAAGATATTTCTACTATTCCCACTTCCCAATTATCATTCAGTGGATGCAATAACTGTATTCTATTTTTAAAGTTTGTTAATGTATTTTCTGAATAAGAAGCATTACTAGATAATTCAACATAAAAACTTTCCATTTTATTTATTAAGGCAAGGATTTTAAGCTTTTTATAGAATTTTTAACTTCAGGACTTGGCATCAAATAAGCCATGCATGTACATAGTAGAAGTATCCAGAAATTTTCATTTCCCCATTTCATGGTTAAATTCAATAGAGAGACACAAATAATTATAAATGGCACAGAAAATTTCAAATAAAATTCAATGAGATCCGACATTCTGAACGTGTTCTTCAGGAACCCAACTATTATGACGAGATGAGTATCCTAACCACTTTACAATGAATCCTCTCTGCCCGTTTCTTGTTTGTCTTTTTATAATTTTTTCAATTCTGTATAAATTTTCTTTAATCTTTTGAACTTCTTCCGGGTAAAATTTTTGTGGTAATGGATCACCTTCGTAAGATTTTAATTTATACATTGGTTTGTATTTTCCTTTTATAGAATTATCAATTGTGTATATAGTATCAGTCCAATTAGGATAATATCCCCTTTCCATTGGTGTTAAATCATATTTTCTTCTTACTTTATCGCCAGTAATTAATTTTATCGGAGTTTTCTTTGATAAAATATAATCTCGTTCATTTTGCTGATTATAGATATTTTCAAAAATAAAATCTTTATTATCTTCATTAACTTCAGAAGGTTTGCATTTAATAACTCTATGGACTGAATTATTGTATGAGTTTACGAGTTTATCCAAAACATCAATATATTTTCTGGTTCCATTGGCACTAAAATATTTAAACATTTTTGACTTTAATGTTCTATTGAACCTTTCCACCAATGAACATTTAATAGTTTGATTTTGAGATGTAAAATATTGAATTTCTTGTTCTTTTAAATAATTGCGTACAGTGGTATTGATAAATTCTGTACCTCTATCTGTTTGTATAGAGAATGGTTTACGAATATCAAAAACTTTTTTATATGCATTTTTTATTTCTATTCCAGTTTTGTTTTTAATTGGTAAAGCAAATGCAAATCTTGAAAAGCAATCTATAATGGTAAGAATATATTTATAACCATTGTTTGCTCTGGAAAATTCCTGCATATCAACCAAATCTGCTTGAAATTGTTCATTAGGATAAGAGACAAGAACTTTTTCTCTTTTAAAATTTTTAAAAGCAGGCTTATGTAATGTATAAGTATTTTCACCAGATAACCAATCTTTTACTTGTTTTAATGTTATATTTTTATTTTTTAATTTAGCAGAATCATATAATTTTTTAATACTAGAAAAAGATGAAGGATTTGTAGGATCATAATAAATATCTTTTAATATATTATTCATCGTCACTGTCAGGTAATGGTAGTTCCCAAGCTCTTTTATTGTTTTTAATATCATTTGTTTCAGTCTCAGAAGTATGTTTTCTTTTACGACTATCTCCACTTTCATACATTGGTGCACTTGGTTGTGGGGTAAATCGTCTTTTTGGTCTTGTACTAGGATTATAACTTAATAGTCTTGCTCTAACATTTTCATTAACAATCCAATAAGGATTAACTCTAGATTGATATAGAACCCTAATAAAATCATTTTCACCAATAAGAATTTTTTGATGGGTTAATGCATGGTTGAGTAATGCACTTATATCACTATCACTAATAGGATCTCCAGAATTATCTTTTATTGTAAAATCCTCATTATAAGAGTCATTTAAAGCAATTTTTAACACAATCTTTATTAATTTCTGAATTTTATCTAAATCTCTTTCTATTCTTCTAGGTTTTGGATTATCAGCATTTCCATTTGAATTTTCATTATTTGCTGTATTTGAAATTTCATTATTTGTTGAAGTTGAATTTTCATTATTAGAATTTTCATTTGAACTTTCTTTGTTAACATTTTCATTAACTGGCACTAATTCCATTTTTCTAAATGACATTCAATTAACCAAAGTTGAAAGGACAGTAGCAACAACTGGTATAAGCCAAGGAAGAAATCCACCTGATTGTCTAACTAAATGTTTTCTTTTAGCTTTACTATGTTTACCTTTATTAAGTTCTTTTATAACTTTAACGTGTGGATTTAAACGACGTATTTGATTATTATTCAATGGAATTTGTTTATTCAATACATTCATAGATATTTCTCTCATAGCCTTATATATACAATCTTTGTTAGATAAATATTTTAGTATAGCATCTCTTGTACGTTTATCTTTATACTTCATTGCCTCATTCAATTCAATCATACATTTCCTCAAATTTTCACTCATTTTGGTAAATAAACTATTAGGTTGCCTTCTTCAGGTGTGATTTTTGATGATACTCTATATTTTTCTGGTGTATGTTGTGTAAGGTCAATCTTTATATAGGAATATGGACTATCATTTGTTGCATCATCATAGACATCCATTAAAAACTTTGACTTTCCAGGGAAAACGTCTCTACCTAAATGCATCAATTGAGCTTTGCCTCGAACACTTTTCATAATTATAATATAATGACAATTTAATCCAATTGTTCTCATTTGCGAACCTTGATGAAATAAATTTTGCGTAATGAAAATTATACTTATTCCAGAATGATGTGAAGTCTTGGTGAATAAATCAGTAAATTTTTTATTATCTCCTAATTGATTCATTAAATCATCAATTATTAAGAGTTGTGGATTTTACTCATTAATCTCTTCATCAGATGGTAAACCACTAATATATTGTATATCTACATTATTAACTATTTCATTGTATAAATTTTGCCATTGCCCATATGCCCACATTACCCTTAATTTACTTGTATCTATATTTGTTAACAATTTATATGATTTTAATATACGTCTTACAAGTTGAGTTTTACCACTACTTGAAGGTCCAGAGACCATACAAGTAAATGGGTGCTTGAATTTAAAATATGATTCCATTTAAATAAATAAATAAAAACAAAGCTTTTTATAGAATTATTTTATTGAAAACAGAAAATGAAAAATAAATAAAAATTAATCAATATAGCCGTAAGGAAGGGTTTCGTTATCTATAATTCTCCGCTTATCAGAAGTCACATTAAATCTCTTTTTCAAATATCTTGTGGTCACCAGATGTTGTTTATTTGTTCTGAATTGCATTTGGGGAACCATTATGTCATCACATTCTTTTTCTTTTGACTTTTCTTTTGCCAAGTGTTTAATAGAGTCGAAATTGCACACTTGGAGAGAATCAATGTTCTGTGTGATTCCCTTTGCCTTAAACTTGTATTTTGGCCCGTCTTTCGTCTCAACTTTCAATGAATATGTCTTTGGTCCCAATGAATAGAATTCAGTTAATCGAGAGCCAATACCGTACTCTTCTACTATCTCATCGGTCATATCGCCCAACATTGTACCGATGTTTGGCAAATAATCTCCGTCCATGTGATGGAAGATTATAGAATCAGTGTCGAAATACAATACTGACCCTTCAGAAGAGCGTTCAATCTTTTCAATCTCTTCATACAACTTTAGTCGGGCATATGCGGTGACGAATGATGCTATGGCTACAGCTGTATTTCCAGGAGAAGATTTATCGTTATCTTTGAATTGGTAGTTGAAAATAAGCATATCGTTGATCTCATTTTCTCCCAGAATTTCCAAATCTTCATTCAGAAACAAATCCCACATTTCTTTGTAGTCTTTAACGATTTTAGTTGTGGGCATATTTGGTCTCTGGGCTAGTTTTCCCCAAAAAGAATTCAACATTAGTTTAGCTAATGTTCTGAGACCGGAATTCTCTTCAATATTATCCAAAGGGAAGCCTTCTCTTCTTTTAAATTCATTCAAATACTGCTCTTTTTCCTCTTCTTTAGTACAATTCTTTGGCCATCCACTTGCCTGAGCTTTTATTTTGTACCAGCTTTTGATGTATTCTTTAAATAAGTCAGTTATCTTCTCTGGATAGTGCAAGACTTCATACACTTCCAGGACTTTATACCCCAATTCCATTGCTTTAATCAACTCAACTGAAACAAAAGTTCCAGTGAGGGCTCTTTGTTCTTCAGAGCAAGTACAGGAATCCATATTCTGATTCTCTGCACAGGCCCGACACAATGGGAAAACCAGTTTTCCATTACAAGTATGAGGCAGAACTGGAATTCTTAATCTTTTTGGGGGCAATACAGTACATGAAATGAAACCAAAATACTGTCGCAAATCGCCGAAATGATTGCGAATTACTTGTGGATGACCTTTGGGAAACTTTCGGCGAGAAAGTACATATGGATATAACGATACAAAATCCAAATACTTGATCTCGCCTTCAGTGGCTTTGCAGTAGAACTTTAAATTATTGGTTCTACCGCCATGCAATGCTTCCCGTGGATTACAATAAAGACCATTATTCATCATTCTTTTGTGATAATGGTAACGACGCCAAAATTCATTGTTAATCTTCTCGTCGTACTCTTTATTTCCTTTTCTTATCTTTTTATGCCATTCGCAGCAACGGATGAAAACAGGTTTAATTCCTCTGCGCAGGAAATACTCTTTTCTTTTTTCGTCTTTATCTCTCAATGCTTTCCGACGCTCTTTTTCTTTATTGTATTCTTCAGAGCCAATTGAATCTTTATATGGCATACATTCACAGCCATGGAAAGGGCAGCCCAAGTACTCGAAAACAATTGAAGGCTTGCCGTTCCTTACAATCATTCCATCGGCAAAATAGGATCCGATATGAAATTCTCGTATTATATCGCAATTATAGATGCGTTCCATTACATCAAGCCACGCATTAGCAGAAATTGACTGATTGCGATAATTATTATATCCACTCACAGGTGTTATTCCGATCGTGTGTTCTGGTAGTAGTTTGGCTCTGAAAAATTCCAATCCAATTGAAGCCAATGTGAAACATCTGGTCAATGGATCAATACCAGTCACTGATTTGAATAGTTGCCGGAAAGTTAATAGAGACGACAGGAGAATTCGGACATCAGATCTGCAGTACTTTATCATCTCATCCTTTAACTGAAACACTTTATTCCTATTCTCTCCATACCAAACATCAAAGTCTTTAGCCCTCTTTTCAGTCATTTGATTATAGCCAAACATTTCTTTAGGAATGTCCGACACCAGACAAACACTCTCTTGGTTAGAAAGTGTGTTTGCATAATGAGGGAAATAGCCTTTAGCCTCACCAGCAATGCCAAACATCTTTGGTAGATCAGCCAATGGACGTTGGAATAGCAGAAGTGTATCGACAAATCTGATATTTCCAACATCTAATTTGATGATTTTATTGCCTTTCATTATTGGCTGAATCTTTGTATATCCATTATTCAATAATTCACGGAAAATGAATTGTAAGTCATATCCGGAATTACTATGGGCGGCAACAGTGATGGGGATCTTTAATTTCCACATTCTTTTGGCAAAATCATCCAAAAAGCGTATAAAATTCTTCACGCATTCTTTGCCATAGAATAAGTGCTCATATTCTCCGCAAATATGGCAACACTTATTCAACTCACATTTATCGCAAACAATGTGAGCAATGATTAGAATCGGATGATGATGAGTGATGGCATTGTCTTTCTCCAAAGCCGACTCAATGTCGTACCCAATTATGATTTTATTCTCGGAGTCCTCTTTATTGATCTTTTGGGAATCCAATGGCTTCATATAGCAGTAGTGAGGTTGAATAGAGTACTGGGAATCACATTTAGTACATTGGAAATGATCGCAAATATGATTATAACGGGTCTCATATTTCACTTCACAATTCTCACAAAACTTATAATCGGAACAGATTTTAGTGGCTTTATGTTGCTCAAAACATACCTGTCCTTTGAATGTTAATGAGCAGTCTTTGCACTTGATTGCTGGGCCAATGCAAACACCTTTTGTTCGGCAATTCGTGCACATGTTGGAGCAATTGTGGTCTTTTCTGTTATTAAAACCTTTGTTACAATATTTACAATAATAGGTGCGATCGAGGAATGATGACATATCTTTAACAAAATCAAAGTGATTGCCATCAAATAGGAGATAAATCACTTTCTCTCGATCTGTGCCAACGAACATCTGCTCACATGTTCGGCCATTAATGACGATTTTCTGGTAATCAGTCATTTTGCCATCAATGTCTTTCATAATATTCATATCCAAAGGCTTGTTATAATCCAGTTTATAGTTTACGCACAGACTGAAAGCTATGCTTTTCTGTTTGGATTCCCGTTTCCTCACATGATCCCAGTAATAAGATCCAAATGTTTCGTGGAATGCTCTGCCGATGGCGATGGCTCTGTATCCGCACGAATTGTCTTTGTTTTTCACTTGAATGACACTTTGTTTGCTTTTAATTATGTCGTTATATGTCTGAAGCTTTTTATTCCCGCGACCTCTGCCCTTAATTGCCTTGTAAACAACTGTTCGAACTCTCAATAGGCCGGCATTAAGGAAAGTCTTCTTTGATTGAGCAGTTTTGAAGACTTTATTCAGAAAATTTAGTTTATCTAAGTTTTCAACTCTTTGTGGTCGCAAATAGATTGGGGAATCCAAGCCTTCGCTTTCAATAAGGCAGGAGAAGAAGTCACTTGGGTCAGCCTCACCCAAGAAGTCTTTAACTTCAGACTCAAAGGCATTGTCAATGGCCGTCTGAAACTGCATTAAATCAGGGAGAGCTCCAAGATTGTGGTCGACTTGGAACACTCCACGCCTTTCTCTACGTTTAAACTTTTCGTTAAACGTCTCGCCATTATTCTCAATGAGATTCCATTTGATATGAACCTCAGGCAAAATGCCCTGTGACTTAGGAGATGATGGCGGAGATGGTGGCGGAGATGGTGGCGGAGATGGTGGCGGAGAATGTGATGGAGAATAAGGCAAAGGAGAAGGAGAACGACTTCTCATTTTGATTAATTATAAAATTTGCAAATAATAATAATAATAAAACAGAAAATGAATGAAAGCAAAACAGAAATTGAATGAAAGCAAAACAGAAATTAAGTGAAAGAAATGAAAACTGAATAAAAAGCTGAGAAAAGCAGTTGATGTTAACACTCTGAGAGCTAGTGATCAAATGCGAAGATTCTAATGATTTCACTTCCTTTTATAGTTTTTTTTCTAACAATGATCACGAGCTGATTCCAACCGTCGAAAATGACCGTTATTTTTATTCCAACGGTCAAAAATGACCGTTATTTTTTATTCCAACGGTCGAAAATGACCGTTATACTTAATAAAATTAGGTCACGTGACTATACCAAAATGTCACGTGACTTCTCCAACGGTCAAAAATGACCGTTATTTTTATTCCAACGGTCAAAAATGACCGTTATACTTAATAAAATTAGGTCACGTGACTATACCAAAATGTCACGTGACTTCTCCAACCGTCAAAAATGACCGTTATTTTTATTCCAACGGTCAAAAATGATCGTTATACTTAATGAAATTAGGTCACGTGACTATACCAAAATGTCACGTGACTTCTCCAACGGTAAAAAATGACCGTTATTTTTATTCCAACGGTCAAAAATTAACGTTATATTTGTATTTTAAGTAAATAAAGCAAACAAATTTTTCAAAAATAAATAATTTTATTTAAGTAAATCAATAATTTTATCTTTAACATTAAGAAAACCATTAAATTCTTCTTCAGTCAGAATTAGGAATTTCGAACCGGAGTATCGAATTAAAGTCCACTCATAGAATTCATCTCTTTTCTCAAAATGTATAATACGATGAGTACCGAAAACAAAACTTTTGGAACCAATCATATCACAAACTTTGATAAATTCCACTTTTTTCAGACAAATTCCATTCAAAGTGGGCTTATTGTCAACATATACTCTTAAATCGACCCATAAATCTGGGTTTCCTTCCAAATGAATGATTTTGGCTCTGAAGGAATCCTTTTCTAAATTAAAGAAATCAATTGAATCTTTCGTAATAAAAGCCATAATTAAATAATAGGCGAATCTTTTAATATAATATTTGGATAATTGAAGAAAAAAGGAAGAATAAAGAAGATAATAACACTGGAAATAAGGAGTATAATGATAATAGCGATTAGAAAAATGAGAGATAAGAGCATGTGTACACTTTGAGAGCTAGAGGACAAATGCACAGATATTTTCAATGCAACTTACTTTTATAGACAAACAGCGCGTGAATCAACCACATCAACACCAATATGAAATTTTATTAATTCTTTATGCTCCAATAATGCAGACATCTCGCTCTCTCTTAGAATCATACATTATTTTGTATTGGAAATATAATATAATTGATTTAATTTTACAAATTGTATGCTTTCATAATGAAAATCTTTAGGAATGCAATCTAATGTCTCGAGCATTTCATTTCTAGATAATCTAATTGCATATGGGGTTGAATATTTTCTTAGCTCTATATAAGGTTCTATAAGCCATTCTTTATCATAATTTATTATACTGATCTTGAGTAATAAGTGAGAATCAACACGAATATCAATGTGCTTATTTGTAATTGTAACCATTTTATGCAAAGGATCTCCGCGAGTAACTGACTTTTATAGGTTTTTTCCCATGTCCTACTTCACGCACTCATAATTTTCAGAAGGTATAAAGGTCAGTAGTAACCTTAGAATTGGCGCATTTGATTACTAGCTCTCAGAGTGTACACATCAAAATGTTTTTGAAACCTTATTTCAAAGAATATTGTGATTTTTTCTATCAATCTACAGTAAAGAAGGGAGATTATTACGATACAAAATACCAATTTGCAAAATTGTCTGAAATTGAAGGAAAGAAGATTATTATGACTATTTGGGCCCAAGAATTGTCAAAAATTGTTAATGCTTTGGAGACCGGAAAACGTAAAACTTGTATTTCATTCAGAAGAAGACAAGTTCAGGTGGAAAGAGATGACGAAGTTGGAGCATATTTAATTGATGTCCGAACTAATTCTCGATATCTTCATTTTGCCGTAATATCTTTTGTTGATGTCGAAGATTTTATTTGGAATTATCAGAAATTACAATGGGGGAGTTCACTGGATGTATTAAAATGGAAAGATGTAGCAGACGTTTCGGAATATGATACGAGTGAAGATGAAAATGAAATCGAAGCAATTAAGGAAGATAATGCCTACTGGGAAATTAAATTCAAAGAATATGAAAAAAGTGAGAAATGTGAAAGAAAAGAAACTTAGATTATTTTAAATAATTTTCTCATTTTTAATTTTTTTCCCTAATTTTTGTTTATTTTTCAATTTTTGTTTTTTTATTTTTCGTTTGAATAAACGGTTTTTTCATATTCTAACGGTTTTTTCATTTTCTAACGGTTTTTTCAAAAAGGGGGCAAAAAAAATGTATAACGTAATATTTGTAACGTAATATGTGAATTGTTGATGTTTAGGGTCATTTTGAAATTAGGGGGCAAAAGGGGGCTAAAATTGTGTAACGTAATATTTGTAACGTTATATGTGTATGTGACCAAATAATGGCCAGGGTCATGTGACCAAATATGGCAGTTCCACTGTTAGCGGACAAACACCATTTTACCATAGGTCCACTGTTAGCCGATATATCACGTGACTGGCCAGGGATCAGGTGCCAGACCATCGCACTGTTAGCCGACATATCACG
>JAQIWA010001813.1:0-16104 GCA_034693305.1 Eueremaeus valkanovi
ACTCAACTCTAGTCTGAAATGGCCAACAATCAAATTCATGCGGGCGCTCTTTTATTAACCCAAATTCTCAACTCTAATTATAACTATTGTTCGGATTTATATTTGATATTACAAGTCTCGAGAGCGGTTCCAACAATGAAGAAGTCAGTTTTCATTTGATTTTCAGGAATTTTTTCAATAGATTTCAATTTGATTTTCTTATATTATATAAAATATTTCTTGAAAAACAATGAATAATCGATTTATTTATATAAGATTGAGAAAGTGACAAGGCACAAATGAGTAGACACTTTTTTTAGACAACTCAGATGTGCAAGCTTATATTTTAATAATTAAACTTAATTTAAAAATTTGAACTTAAAGTATAAAACAATTCATTTTTTGTTTAATTTTGGATATATTTAATTATTTTGTTTATAAATAAACAATTAATTAAAATCACATTTATTTTTCAGTTCAACTATTCTGTGCTATTTTTAGCGAGTATTTTAATTATATTCATATAAGATCTATAAATTCAGGGTACAATTTTACTGTGTATTATCAATTTAACTTTTATTTATATATTAAATATAAAAGAAATTATTTTGAATTAGTTTTGGTTTTTGTTATAATTGTGTTTCTGTTTCGACAACTTTTTTCGTGTCTTTAGTATTGTTTGAAAGCTTTAATGTTTTGTCACTATTCCTGAAAAGTATTTCCATTTTTGAATTTTCTGTTAATTCGCTTTTTGTATCACTTTTTGTACCACTTTTTGAGTCGTTTTCTAAGGAGACCTAACGTATTGAATAATTTTAATAATTATGAAAAATATTGTTTTAATCATACAATTGAGGTCTTGTTTCCAGTTTTGGACAGATTTGGTTCTGAAATAACAGTGAAATCAAAATTGAAATTAATTTATATATAATTATAGAAACATTTTATGACTGACTTAAACAATACTTATAGAGGAGAACCGAACCAATCATCACAACTACTAATACAATAGACGTTACGCTTATAGCAATGATTAGTGAGTTACGACTGGCATTCATAACTGGCCGAACAGTCGTATTATAATTGCTATAATAGCACTCTTTTGCCACTGGTCTAAGATTTTCTGGTTTGCACTGAAATCATACGAAAATCAAATCTAATTCAAAATATATTTTCTATATTTGGCCTCACATTAGACGATAGGTTCAGTCCTTCGGGTGTATTGCAAAACATTAGATTTCCGTTTATGTTAAGCAGAAGAATGTGTCCAAGGTTATCAAAGTCTATATAATATCTTGAGATACTCTCTGTTTGTCTCAACAAATCTTTACTTAATTTGTTCACAAATACGGGAACGCATTCATCGCAATGGTCTCTATTGTATAGCTTAGAGTCGATTGGATTATACAACTGAATGCTTGCGTTCTCTCTCTTCAATAGCAATACATAGCGAGAAGACTCGTCTCTCTTGGGTTTGAATACTAATGATTTGGGACTGTATTGAGAGGTTCTGTCAGTCCAGGTATTCCAAGGTTTATCCACTTCTTCACAATATGTTTCGATGTCAACACTTGTGCTATTCTTTTGGTTAAAATATGAATACAATTAAAATAATATTTGATTGCAATCCAAAACAAATCTAAACCTGATATCTGACTAAACAGTTATAACTGCGATATTGATAATTGTATCCGAACCTAATAAGAGCACTGGTATTAATCGGTTGTATTGAATTATTATTGAACTCTATGTTCAAAATCTCTTTTAATGCTCGGTTGTATTGATATTGGAAACCGATTTCCCACTCTTTGGCCGAACTTTGACTATACATGTGATAAGACGTTTGAATTCCAACCGAAGTGTAATAATAGCGCAGAAAAAGTCCAAACCTTTTTGAAACTGAATTGTCTTTGCCTACGAGTAGATCACATTTGTTCATCTGTTCCGTGCAATCGATGAACAGAAGACTTACAAGAAATACAATGTTTTGTTTAAAAGCCATAAAAATATTTTTATGTAATAATACGTTATATCTAAACATTGTATGAATTAAATTCATAATTGATATTATAGAGCGAAACGTTGTGCAAGAATATTCATATTGTATAGGGTTATTGATTTCTTGGTAAAGATTGTAGCTGAGCGAGGTGCTTTTTAATTTTTGTGTTACTAAATTGAAATATTTGAAATACGAGACGACAACTGATGTCAAGTATGACAACTATATAGCAGTGTTTGGGTTCAACAAATATAACATGATGATCAATGCAGAGTGAGACAGGTGAAAATAGTAGTGATTTATTGGATGCACTAATAGTACAAAATTAAACCAACGAATGAACAGATTATATACTAATAGAGTTTGGTTGAAATGAATGCCAAAATCATATCGTTTTTTGTGATTTGTTCTCAACTTGTATTCAGAACTTTTCCGCTGAACTCATAAATCACAAGATTTTATTCAAACTTTAATTTCAATAATTTTTTTAGCTCTGGTCTATAGAAGTGTGATCACGTGTTCGGCTCAATTGCATACTTGCCCTCTCATACGTCTCACTCATAGCTGTGTCGACTCGAGACTAAGACTAAGTTTTATTTTGATCGCTATTACAGACCAATTGGTTAATAATTATTTGCATTCAATTCACTAAACGGACAGCCATTATGGACATACAGACGCCCGAAGACATTAAAATACTGGCAATAGTGGACGATATACAGGACAGAAGGGAAACAGTTTTGGGCAGATATGCACAGTTCAAGTCGGAGGCCAAGTATAAGAGGTCTAAACTGGAGGACTCGCGTCGGTTCCAGTACTTCAAGAGAGACGCCGACGAACTCGAGTCTTGGATTAACGAGAAATTGCAGACCGCCTCAGATGAGTCCTATAAGGACCCGACCAATCTTCAGGTGCCGAACAGCCATTCCTTCCGCTATTTTTTTTTTGTTGCTCTAAATATATGTATTTTTTGATTTTTTTATTGAATTTTTTGTTAATTTATTACTTTTTTTGGGACTTAGGCTAAGATCCAGAAACACCAGGCCTTCGAGGCTGAAGTGGCCGCACATTCCAACGCTATCGTACAGTTGGATAACAGTGGCCTTGAGATGATTAATCAGCAACACTTTGCGGCCGATGTTATTAAAGTAAATTCAAATCAATTTTTTATTTTTTTGTTTAAAATTATTTTTTATTTATATTTATTTCAAAAATATTTTTGTATTAATTATAGCAAAGACTCGAAGAACTGCACCGATTGTGGGAACTATTGCTCTCGAGATTGGCGGACAAAGGCCTTAAACTGCAACAGGCGCTGGTATTAGTCCAGTTCCTCCGACAGTGCGATGAAGTGATGTTTTGGATCTCAGATAAAGAGGCGTTCGTTAACACCGATGAGATCGGACAGGACTTAGAGCACGTGGAGGTACTCCAGAGGAAGTTCGATGAGTTCCAGAAGGATATGGCCAGTCAGGAGTTCCGGATCATCGAAGTGAACGGACAGGCAGACCAACTGATACGCGACGAACACCCGGAGAGGGAGACCATCCTTAAGCGGAAGGAAGATCTGAACGAGTCGTGGCATCGGCTCAAAAGTCTGACTCTATTACGTCAGGAGAAGCTCTTCGGCGCCCATGAGATCCAGCGGTTCAACAGAGATGCCGACGAAACGATTGCCTGGATTACGGAAAAGGATGTCGTTCTCTCGTCCGATGATTACGGAAGAGATTTAGTCTCTGTTCAGACACTACAGAGAGTATTGACTTTTGATTAATGTTTTTATTATTTTTTTTTGTTTTTTGTTTTAATTATAATTTGTTTTTGTATTTAATTTATGTAATGATCAGAAACACGAAGGAATAGAACGAGATTTGGCCGCACTGTCCGATAAAGTGGAGACACTCGGACAGGAAGCGCACCGCTTGTGCGGCATACATGAAGACCTGGCCGACCAGACCCGGGCCAAGCACTCGGAGATCGAGAGCACTTGGGAACAGCTGAAGAGCAAGGCGTTGGAACGGCGGCGCAAATTAGACGAATCCTATCTTTTGCACCAATTTTTGGCCGATTTTCGTGATCTGATCTCTTGGGTCCACGACATGAAATCCATTATATCTGCCGACGAGTTGGCCAAAGATGTGGCCGGAGCTGAGGCACTGCTGGAACGGCATCAGGTGTGCAGACATTTGTTATTAATTTTAGAGTTATTTGACTTCAAATTGAAATTAATTTTAGCTTAAAATCATTTCAATTATGAAATGTTTTGAGTTTTTGAATACATTTTTATTGTTAGTATTGAGTTGTGTTGGAAGTGATAGAAGTGATGATCGCATACTTGCCCTCTCATACGTCTCACTCATATCTGGGTCGAGACTATGACTGATTAAGTTTTATTCTGATCGCTATTACAGACCAAATGTTTAATACTTTTAATAATTATAGAAAAAGTTGAGAAAAAAGATTGCATTTTATTCGAAAATATTTGAATTGGTTTTCAATCTAATACTTATTGATCTTAATTGTGGTCACCGTTAGGAACATCGAGGAGAGATTGACGCGCGAGAGGACAGCTTCCGAGTGACGGCCGACGCCGGGCAGCAGCTGTTGGAACAACACATATCAGTGCCTGAAGTGAACGACAAATTGATTACACTATCGAACGAAAAGCAGTCTTTAATGGTCTTATGGGAGGACAGGCGTATACTATACGAACAGTGCATGGATTTGCAACTGTTCTACAGGGATACGGAACAGGCGGACACATGGATGGCCAAACAGGAGGCCTTCCTGGCCAACGAAGACTTGGGTGATTCGCTCGACTCAGTGGAGGCGCTCATTAAAAAGCACGAGGACTTCGAGAAGTCATTGGCCGCACAGGAAGAGAAGATCAAAGCACTGGACGAGTTCGCCACTAAACTGATTGAAGGCCAGCACTACGCGACCGATGACGTGGCACAGAGACGTCAGGCGCTGCTCGAGCGGCGCAATGCACTGCTGGAGAAGTCGGCTATTCGTCGCTCGATGTTAGAGGACTCGTATCGTCTGCAACAGTTTGAGCGGGACTGCGATGAGACCAAGGGCTGGATCACAGAGAAACTGAAGACCGCTAGCGATGAGTCATATCTGGATCCGACGAATCTGAACGGAAAGCTACAAAAGCACCAGAACTTTGAACAGGAATTGAACGCAAATAAGTCCAGAATCGATGAGATAACGAGTGTCGGCAAAGAACTCATTGATGGCAACCATTACGCGGCGCCGAAGATAACCGAAAGGATAACACAGATCTGCGAACTCTGGCAGTCGTTGGTTGAGGCGGCAGAAGGAAAGGGATCAAAGTTGGCCGAAGCGGCTGCACAGCAGCAGTTCAATAGAGGTGTCGAAGACATCGAATTGTGGTTAACCGAAATCGAAGGCCAGATAACGTCCGAAGACTACGGAAAGGACTTGACTTCAGTTCAGAATCTGTTGAAAAAACAGGCGCTTCTGGAGGCGGACGTGGGCTCACATCAGGACCGGGTCGACGGCGTCATAATACAGGCCAATCAGTTTGTAGAGCGCGGCCACTTCGATGCCGATGCCATTCGGGCCAAACAACAGGCGCTTATCGATCGATACACTTCACTGCAGGCGCCGATGAATGCGCGCCGACTGCGCCTGAATGACGCGCTTCGGGTTCAGCAGCTGTTCCGCGACATCGAAGACGAGGAGTCGTGGATTCGAGAGAAGGAACCGATAGCCGCGTCGACCAATCGGGGCCGGGATCTGATTGGCGTACAGAACCTGATTAAGAAACATCAGGCAGTGTTGGCTGAGATCAATAATCACGAGCACAGGATCCGATCCGTGTGCCAGTCGGCCGATGATATGGTAAGAGAGGGTCACTTTGCCAGCGATGAGATACAGCGCCGGATCTATTCAGTCAACGATAAGTGGCATTCGCTTAAAGATAAGGCCAATCAGCGCAAGCAGGACCTGGAAGACTCACTGCAGGCGCACCAGTACTTCGCTGACGCCAATGAGGCCGAGTCCTGGATGAAGGAGAAGGAGCCGATTGTCGGCAGTCAGGACTTCGGCAAAGACGAGGACTCGACGGAAGCGCTGCTCAAAAAACATGAGGCACTGATGGCCGACTTGGAGGCCTTCAACCACACCATACATGCGCTCAGAGATCAGGCGCACAGTTGTAAACAACAGGAACAGCCGGTTGTCGACCAGTCGGGCAAAGAGTTCGTAATGGCTTTGTATGACTACACAGAGAAGTCGCCCCGGGAGGTGTCCATGAAGAAGGGCGACGCACTGACGCTACTCAACTCCAACAACAAGGACTGGTGGAAAGTGGAGGTCAATGACCGCCAGGGCTTTGTGCCGGCGGCTTACGTGAAGAAGATCGAGGCCGCCCTGTCCGCCAGCCAACAGCACTTGGCTGACCAGAACTCCATCGGCGCCCGACAGTCGCAGATTGAGTCCCAATACGATAATCTTCTGCAACTCGGACGGTATGTTTAGCACATTTACTATACAATGGCTCCGATTGTTAGGATAGTAATAGATGTGATGATAGACTACTTGCCCTCTCATATGTCTGACTCATTATCTGATCGGAGTCGAGACAAATGGCTGATTAAGTGTTAATTCTGATAACTATTACTATTTATGACCAATCATTCAATATTTGAAATAACACTAAATATTGACTGAAATTCAGTTTATAATTGAGTTTTCAATACCTTTTCCATTGAATATAATTTGACTCATATTTTGTTCAATTAATTAATTGAATACTTATTTGACATTTAGTGAACGGAAGGCCAAAGCGGAAGAGTCGTGTAAAGCGTATCAGTTGGTCAGAGAGGCCGCAGAGTTGGCCCAATGGATCAAAGACAAGGAACAGGTGGCGGCTGTGCATGAAGTGGGCGACGATCTGGAACAGGTAGAGGTCTTCCAGAAGAAGTTCGATGACTTCATGGGTGACCTGCGGGCCAATGAGGTCCGGTTGGCGGAGATGAACGAAATTGCGACCCAATTATCTAATTTGGGTCAAACAGAAGCCGCCGTTAAGATCACACAACAAGTGGATGACCTCAACCAGAAGTGGTCGCACCTGCAAGAGGTGACAACGGAAAGGGCGCAGCAGTTGGGTTCGGCACATGAGGTGCAGCGCTTCCACAGAGATGTGGACGAGACTAAGGACTGGATCCACGAGAAAGACGATGCGCTCAATAACGACGACTACGGACACGATCTCAGGTCTGTTCAGACACTACAGCGCAAACACGAGGGCCTGGAAAGGGATTTGGCAGCTCTGGGCGATAAGATTAAGCAATTGGATGAGACGGCCAGACGTCTGATGCAAACACATCCCGAGTCGGCCGAACAGACGTATGAGAAACAGAACGAAATCAATGAGGAATGGACTCAACTGACAGCTAAGGCCAACGCACGCAAAGAGAAACTCTTGGATTCGTATGATTTGCAGCGCTTTTTGGCTGATTATAGAGACCTTATGTCTTGGATCAACTCTATGATGACTTTGGTCTCATCCGATGAGTTGGCCACTGATGTCACCGGTGCTGAAGCGCTCCTGGAGAGACATCAGGTGTGCAGACATTATGAAATGCTTTGAGTTTTTGAATACATTTTCACTGTTAGTATTGCGTTGTATAGGAAGTGATAGAAGTGATGATCGCATACTTGCCCTCTCATACGTCTGACTCATATCTGGGTCGAGACTATGACTGATTAAGTTTTATTCTGATCGCTATTACAGACCAATTGATTAATTATTTGTTAAAAATGTTTTCAAAAATGATATTATTTTTGTTTTTGAAATTAATATTTATTCGATTGATATTCAGGAACATCGGACTGAAATCGATGCCCGCGCCGGCACATTCCAACAGTTCGAGATCTTTGGCCAACACTTACTACAGTCGGGCCATTACGCCAGTCCTGAAGTGCAGGAAAAGTTGGATCAAATGAATAAAGCGCGCGAAGAGTTGGAAAAGGCATGGATTGCGCGCCGAATGAAATTAGACCAGTGTTTGGAACTACAGCTCTTCTATAGAGACTGCGAACAGGCGGAGAACTGGATGGCCAGTCGGGAGGCCTTCCTCTCGTCCGACGATATGGGCGGCGATAATGTTGAAGCGCTTATCAAAAAGCACGAGGACTTCGATAAAGCTATCAGTGCTCAGGAGGAAAAGATCGGAACATTGACCGCATTGGCCCAGCAGTTGATCGATGCGGAACACTATGCGGCCGATCCGATCGAGGACAAGAAGACCCAGGTGCTGAACCGTTGGCGGCACCTGAAGGACGCGCTGATCGAGAAACGATCCAAATTAGGCGAATCACAGACTTTGCAACAGTTCTCCAGAGATGCCGATGAAGTGGAGAACTGGATCGCAGAGAAGCTCCAGATGGCTATGGATGAGTCGTATAAGGATCCGGCGAACATACAGTCCAAGCATCAGAAACATCAAGGTTTGCATTATTAGTATTTCTCTTATTTTTTCTTTTATTTTGTTTTTTGTTTTCTAAACATTTTTATTGAATTTTTTGTTTTAATTGTATTTAAAATTGTTTTTATATTTAATTTAATAGCATTTGAGGCAGAATTGTCCGCAAATAAGGACAGAATACAGTCAGTGCTGGCAATGGGCGACAATCTGATCGGGAAGAGGCGCTGCGCCGGCAGCGAAGAAGCTGTGCAGCAGAGACTGACCTCAATAGCCGAACAGTGGTCGCACTTATCGGTGAAGACGACAGAGAAGTCGCTGAAACTGAAGGAAGCGAACAAACAGAGGACCTTCAATGCGGCCGTGAAGGACATTGACTTCTGGTTGGGCGAAGTCGAGAGCCTTCTCAAGTCGGAGGACTCCGGGAAGGACTTGGCCTCAGTTCAGAACCTCATTAAGAAACACCAATTGGTTGAGGCGGACATACAGGCGCACGAGGACCGGATCAAAGACATGAATGGCCTGGCGGACAGTCTGATCGAGTCCGGACAGTTCGATACGGCGACCATACATGAGAAGCGCTCGAGTATTAACGAACGCTACGAACGGGTGAAGACTTTGGCCACCTATCGGCGCACTCGGCTCAATGAGGCCAATACTCTGCACCAGTTCTTCCGCGACATCGCAGACGAGGAAAGTTGGATCAAAGAGAAGAAACTGCTCGTCAACTCCGATGACTACGGAAGGGATCTGACGGGCGTTCAGAACCTCAGGAAAAAGCACAAGCGATTGGAGGCTGAGCTCGGGTCGCACGAGCCGTCCATTCAGGCCGTACAGGACGCGGGCCAGAAGTTGATGGTTGAGTCCAATCTGGGTGTGCCTGAGATCGAGCAACGATTGCAGGCATTGGAACAGAATTGGCAGGAATTGAAACGTATGGCCAGTCTTAGGGGCAATAAGTTGGAGGAATCGCTGGTTTTCCAGCAATTTCTGGCCAAAGTCGAGGAAGAGGAGGCCTGGATATCGGAGAAGCACCAGCTGTTGTCGATCGAGGACTACGGCGACACAATGGCTGCAGTCCAGGGCCTACTCAAGAAACACGACGCCTTCGAAGCGGACTTCGCTGTGCACAGAGAGCGTTGCGCTGACATTATCTCTGCCGGCGAACAATTGGTCACTGAAGGCAACCATCACTCGGATGGCATCGAACAGCGCTTACAGCAGTTGAAGTCGCGCTTAGACTCACTGGACTCGAGTGCGCGCAGACGTAAAGGCAAACTACTGGACAACTCGGCGTACCTGCAGTTCATGTGGAAGGCCGATGTGGTCGAGAGCTGGATCGCCGACAAGGAGGTGCAGGTGCGCAGTGATGACTACGGCCGCGATCTATCCAGTGTTTCAACTCTGTTGACGGTTTGTCCGCATTTTATCCTTATTTTAGATAATATTCTGTTTTAGTATTGAATTCATTCTCAAACCTATTACTAACCTTTGACCTGACATGCAATGGACGGCACCTACACTACCAGAAACAAGAGACCTTTGACGCTGGATTGGCTGCCTTCGAACAGGAAGGTATACAAAGCATAACTCAGCTGAAGGACCAGTTGGTTGCGGCCAACCATAACCAGACGCCGGCTATTATGAAGCGAAACGACGATGTGATGAGTCGGTGGCACAACCTGTTGGGTGCGTCCGAAGCCCGCAAACAACGACTGCTCCGAATGCAGGATCAGTTCAAACAGATCGAAGACCTGTTCCTCACCTTTGCTAAGAAGGCGTCGGCTTTTAATTCCTGGTTTGAGAACGCGGAGGAAGACCTGACGGATCCGGTGCGCTGTAACTCAATCGAAGAGATACGAGCCCTGCGTGAAGCGCACCAGCAGTTCCAGCAGTCGCTCAGTTCGGCCCAAAATGACTTCGAAGTGTTGGCCCAATTGGACCGACAGATCAAGAGCTTCAATGTCGGCAACAATCCGTACACTTGGTTCACAATGGAGGCACTGGAGGACACCTGGCGTAACCTACAGAAGATCATTCAGGAACGGGATGTGGAACTGGCGAAGGAGTACCAGAGACAGGAAGAGAACGATCGGCTGAGACGTGAGTTCGCAAAACACGCCAACGCTTTCCACCACTGGATCACAGAAACACGGTATGAGTTGGCGCGCATTCGATGACTGGTGTCAGCACAAGTAGTTTATATGATTAAAACTAACGGCGCTTTTGCTGTGCCTTTAATATTAAGCGTATTTTTTAGTGAATTTTTTTTATCAATCAATATATTAGTCATTAAATAGTTATTAATTAATAATTAGTTTTTATTTATAATATAATTGTGTTTTTGAACTAATAATTGATTTTTACATTATTTTGCTTTCCATTCCAATTAAAACCAATTGTGCACTCAATTTGAAAAACATACCGGCGCTCACAGAATGTGGCTCTTAGACGGGTTAATATCCATTTTTGATTCTGAATACTAATTATAATTATTATTAATTTCGGAAATATTTTATATAAATTTAAACAAATTTTTGTTGCTATCATACGCACCGTTAGCTCATCTATGATGGAGGGCTCGGGCACTCTTGAGGCACAACTGGACGCCACTCGTCGTAAGGCATCGGATGTTAGGGCCAAACGAAGTGATCTGAAAAAGATTGAAGACTTGGGCGCTATTCTGGAGGAACACCTGATTCTGGACAACAGATATACAGAGCACAGCACTGTAGGCCTGGCTCAGCAATGGGACCAATTGGATCAGCTGGGTATGCGTATGCAGCACAACCTCGAACAGCAGATACAGGCGCGCAATCAGTCCGGTGTGAGTGAGGATGCGCTCAAAGAGTTCTCAATGATGTTCAAGCACTTCGACAAAGACAAGTCGGGGCGACTCAACCATCAAGAGTTCAATAACTGCATCTGTGCGCTTGGATACGACCTGCCTATTGTAGAGGAGGGACAGCCGGACTCCGAGTTCGAAACAATCCTGGATTTAGTCGACCCGAATAGAGACGGATTCGTTTCACTGCAGGAATACATGGCGTTTCTGATCAGTAAAGAAACGGAGAACTTGACCACTGGTGAAATTATTTGAAATGTCTTCCGAATAGTTTTGAAATAATTAAATTCAAAGAATAGTTTTAAAAATTGTAAATTAAGCTAATTTTTAACAAGAATAGTGTAATCGGGGTTAAAATTAATCAGCAGTCATTATAAATTTCAATTCTCAGCATGGTAAACCAAGCTATTATTATTTAAATATTATTATCCTTTACTGCATTCAATTTCAGTATTGATTTCATTATTATTTATTTTCATTTGATTTAATACTTTTATTCCTATTTCAAAATATTTTAATAAAATTAATTATTGCTTATATTAATCATTAAAATGTATGCTCAGACTCAATTACTGTTTTTCAAAATTCTGTATTTTTATTTATTTATAATAAAATTGGTTGATTGGAGTTGCCTTCAACGACTGCATGGCAGTTGCAATCGCCACAGCCCGAAGGCAGTGGAAGGTTGCACTCATTTAGGCGGAAGGTGAGCTAGTATCATCCCGTGTTAACGTAGGCGCAAGCACCTAATCATACTCTTACGTGAGTGCTTTGAAACTTCGTCGTCAGCCAATTTTCAGCCTTTTTTCCGGCGTCGAGGCGCGATCCAGGAACCCTTCAGCTCCTGGGTCGCACACTCTAACCAGTGAGCTACTGAGCGACTATAATATTTTGATTCTCGAAATTAGTTGACTTAAACTCAAATAATATGAAAACATTTTTACAGAATTTTGGGACAAATCATCTCAAGAGAAAATTTCTCAGAAACTTCCAGCCCTTCACCTCTAACTGTATTCTAGAGTGCGATGCGTTCACTGCTGCACAGTATATGAGAGGTTGGCTTAATATACAATGAGTGTCTGGTTCTGGTGATGCCTATGCCTATGCCTGTGCCTATGCCTGGCTCCAATTTGGCCGTTCATCTGTGAAGAGGGGATTTAAGAATGAAGCCATTGTGAACCGATGCGATAAAGAGCACTGCTATTACTGGCAGTTCTTGGAGATCACCCGGGCATGTAATGAAAGCACTCGTTCTCGTCTTTGCTTATTTTGTAGACCCGATGCCATCCAATGCAAAGTGCGTTCGCTTTTATGGATTAACTGTGCGATCGCTTAATACGCATATCAACCTTATCAGCGCTGTCTCACATGACGGCACCCGAAGCCACCAGATTTGGCTAAATCTCTAATTTGAAGCAACGATTATATTATTAGTATTTCAAACAAATCAAAAAATATTCATTAATTATTGGCTTTAATTAGAAATGACTGACAATTCATCTCAATTTGCTTTCTATTAGACTTCTATCGAATAAAAGAGTAATTATTTGTTTAGTTCTTAGACTTTGTTTATACAGATATCGGTATAACTACTAAAAAGTCTTATTAAACAGTTGTGTAGAATAGGGCCGAAGAAACCAATGATAAAAACCTAATCGTGTTTCTGCAATCTGGCGATTAGCTCACAATTAATCCTATTGGAAAGCAATTGCACTTCTATTAGTGTGCACTGTAGGCACAGTAGGCACTGTAAGCACTGTAAGCGACTGTACAGTCAGCGCACGGCTAGCCATACAAGCGTTCACTGTTTGACGCTTTGGTTCGCTTTTGTTAAATCTCTCAGAGCTTTCATCTGCACTGCTCTTCATAATCGTATAGACAGTGCGCGCGTATGAGCCGTACAGTATTCCGGATTCTGTGATATAGAGAGCCGTTCCCATTGACAAACAAGTCTATACTATAAATTGTAAGCGCAGTTATCTGTGTTCACTGTTATCCGAGCGATGATCCAAAAATAACATAACTAAATAACTAAATTTTGCTGTCAAGCCCTGTCAGCTTAGATTAAAATTTGAAATTAACTGCCAGTCATCTAATGAAAGTTCATTTTATAAACATTATATGCTATGCTCTGCTCTAATAGCGTATCACTTCAGAGATCTTAACTGATTTATAAAGATATGCATTCATTTGACAAAATTATTTTCATTTCTCTTCAAATAGTTGTTCGAGTTATGCAATTAAGAGCTCTTTTAATGTAATAAATATAATGCAGTATTAATACAGCTCTCGCTTTCACTTATTTATAAAATTACATCTTTTCAAACATTTACTCTATTTTGCGATTCAGTGAACACATAATTCTTTAGAACAGCTTTACATACATTACAGTCATTTTGATATCAAAAAAGTTAATTCTTTTAATTTTAAAATTATATGATTTCATAGAATTATAATTATATGCTCTTTAATGATATCAACTTTAATTACGAGATCACTTCAATTTGATTTTCACTTCCATTTGAAATTAGCAAACCTCACAATTATAAAGAAGAGCAAGAACAGCAATGTCCATTTATTCTCTATTATCAATATAATAATTCCAGGATGTGCAAGTTTATATATTAATATCTTACAAGTTCTGTCAGATTTAACTTTAATGTTCAAACCAATCAGATTCCAGTAAAAAGGCTATGTGTTGACAGAATTTGAACAAGTAGGAATCTTAGCAACTTTTATGTCAAGCTTCTTTAAGCTTGAAATCTGTCATTTTGCTCCCACGTAATCAATTGTCAACAAGCACAACTTTGCTTTTTTATTTATAATTTTTTTCTTTTATTTTTTATTCACATTTATTCGGAAGAATACGATAACTCGAATAATTATCCTTGCACATTGCACATTGCACATGGAATGGTACACAGAATAGCATACATCTGCTTTTCGCCAAAATTGTGGGGGGGGGGGGGTTAAGGGTAGCCTAAAGCAAATCATTTGAATTGTGTGCTTAACAATAAATTCCACAAAATTTCGGTTAAAATACTTTAAATTGAGACACATTTGGCATAAATTCTGTCCAAAAGATGCAATTTTTTTGTTAACTATTTTGATGTCATTTTCCCGAAAATCTTCAGAAGTGAATATTAAGCAACAGAAAAATTCTACGGGTTCTTGATAATAATACCCTACTCACACCCTCTTCCCACCACTGAATAAACTCTAATTCAAATGCATTGCTTTAATCTATAACCAAGATCTTACTGTACTTCCAGACCCTGCTTATATTGCAATGCTTTCTAAAGAACATTATTCATTATAATTAATTATTTTTAAACGAATAGCAAAGAGTTAATTGAATGATCGGTATAGTTGAAGATAAGGCTCAGGCAGTAATTTATGAACATTTTATAGGCCGTCACTCGAATTTAATTCGATAATTAGTGCATAAGATATAAGAGATGTCTAATGAGTTTCTATTAGAATATCGCAAACTTTGCATAATATTATCAATTTTTCATTTTCTTCTACAGATTTTAATTATCAATAGAGTCTACTGTAGTCTGGAATCTAATATATGATTGGAAATTAGAGAATGAGAGGACAGGCATGAATTGTATTGCCTTTAATTTTGATTATATCTAATTTCTGATTAATAGAGTAATAATTGTGGGATTAGAGCAGTTCGTAAACTAATTAGTTTAGAGTCGAATTCACTTATTATTATCGCAATCATCGCAGACAATGATTCCATCCTTTAATCTATGCATTTAATTATCTAATATACTAAATGACTTGTAATTATTTCCTATGGGATAGATTCAGAGTTGATTAAATGGCTCCACAAAAGTGCATCGCTTATATCCCAAAGAAAGCCGACTTCTGATAAAAGCTTAATTATTCGCGTCATTAGCGAACACTACACTATACAGCATAGCATAGCACCAGTACTGTACTGTATTGTACTCTTCTCTACAGTACTGTGCAATTTGTGCAGATTCTACTCTCTCTTATCTATTCTACATGTGTTCCCACTATACTGTAAACTTGAATCAACTTCATTTCTTTTTCGTTGTTTTCATTTTAAATTGTTTCCTAACTGTTCTCCTCTTCTCTTCAATACATTATCTTCGAGTCAAACAATTGAATCTCTTTTGATAAGTTTTAAGTTTATTATTCAATTGCCAGTAATTTTTGGTTTACTACTACTGTATATCTTATCTGATGTACGATATATAGGATTTTTCAGTACACCAGTAGATGTGGTATAAATACGGTATAACTTGAGTTAACCAGTTATTAATATCTTGTCTAAAGAATTCACACAAAAACTAATAATGAATTGCACAGGAATTTGGTTTAGCTCATAACAGACATCGTTTGTGTTACGTTATATCAATCTTTTTGAATGTGTCGATGACTGTACACAAAACACTGATCTGCAGAGATGGCTATTTTAGTCATATTTCAGTAACATTTTGTCTGATGTATTCAACTCTGCAAAACAGTGTTTTTGTTGTACAGTCACCAACCCATTCAAATGAGTAGATAACATCAACAGACAAGTAAGTTAAAGTACATTTATTAAGATTAAAATCAGTTTCATTTATTCAAATTAACCCGAAAACCAGTTAGCATTTACCAGGGTTGAAACTTTTATTTTACACTTATCGTGTCGTAGATATTTCACCCCTCCCTTTATCCTCTCTGAATTTTCCAAGCATGACAAAATAGTTTTGAGTCACAACGAGATGAGAAAAAAGGGGTATTAAGAGAAAAGCTATTAGAGTGACGTGGTATCCTTGGATACCACATAACTAGAG
>JAQIWA010001814.1:0-16103 GCA_034693305.1 Eueremaeus valkanovi
GGCCGAAAAAATTTGATTCATTGTACCCCTTTTGACCAAAATTTAGGCTGACCCCCTGGCCCGAACAAGTCTGGCCATCCCTGGAGTCAAACAATGAATGTATGACAAGTGAGCTCTAGTCTTGGAAAAGTCAAAAATTCTCATCTCTTATATGAGAAGAAAAAATAATCCAGATCTATATTTGAATGAAAGACAGAATATAAAAAGTGAGTGACAGTATTGAAGCAAATTATATGACTGTATATTTGTGTTTCTCAGAAAATACTGTATAAAATTGGTTGTAAAACATAAATAATAATAAGAAGTCTATTTCAATGAGTATTTATAGTGATTCCGGATAATAATGTGAATGAATATAATTTCTTGTATTCAAAAGACTTTGATTAATGACTTTTGATTGCATTACATCCCAACGCAAACCCATAGCTATATAGCAATCGTATATCCATTGAAGCCTCGGATGAGTAAAAAGAGAGCATTGATTAACATAACACTGATCTGGTTGTGCTCTGCCTTCTTCGCCAGTCCTTCTATACTCTTCTCCACAATAATCACAATTTCCTACAATAATCGCACCGAACGTACACTATGTCTACTTGAATGGCCGGACGGCATATCTGGCCAATCGATGTTTGATTTGGCGTAAGTAAATCCTAACTAATTGTAACATTAGTTTGACTTTGTCTTCATTTCTACCTTAAGTTCAATTGTTAGGTCTTTTTATATAAAAATGTTATTTGAGTTGATTTTATTCAATTATCTTTTGTCCTGACTTATAGACAGCACACTCTTAGTTATTAATAAGTAATCCAATTATTATACATAACTTCGGGTCATTTGATTCCAACGAGATATGAATCAAGTGATTCATTTAATTTATATTCTGTATCCCAACTGTAAAAACTCCAAAACTGTACAGATATTGCATGCAATCGAATCCTTTGATCGAGCCGGGTTCATTAGAAAAATTACACGCAATGTACAGAATATGAAGGCTTGAAATGCAAGGGATTTTACGTTTGAATGGAATTCAATGAAACCAATTGAACTCAATCTTCCATTTATTTGAATATTTTTTATTTGATTTAAAAATAGAGAAATTATTCAAATGAATGACTGCTTACTCTGAATAGAGATCTAATTGAATAGAGAAAGGAATATAAATATATTGCAATACTAACAGTGCTTATCAACCATTCAGATACAACATCGCATTCTTACTGCTCACTTATATCCTACCGATGCTAACGATGGCAATAGCGTACACACGTATGGGTCGAGTGTTGTGGGACTCCCGACACAACTCTATTAACTCTAATATTCAGACAGAGATCATAAGAAGTAAACAGAAAGTCATACGAATGCTTATAAGCGGTAAATAAATATATTTTCTTTCTTTCTATAATTGAATTCTTATGAATGGAGTCAAACAGTGTTTGCTTTTAAGTGCAATCTATTTGTTTTCATCACTGACTCTGATCATAGACATTAAACTTTTTCTTCTCTAATATCAGACGTAATGAGATTCAATTGACTCCAATTTTTTTTTGTGAGTGGGTTTGAAGTTAGCTCTCATATATTGCTTAGTTTTTAATAGCTTTCATCCAAACTGAATTCTGACTATTTACAATGCTACCCAGGGCATATTTAAAGCTAGAAAAGTTCTTTATCATCTCTGGCTTTATAAAAGATTTATCGTTTTATTTCTTAATAAATACAGTTATTGTTTAATACATTCAAATATATTTCAATTACTTAAAGTATATTCTGTTCGTATTGTATACTCTATTAGTTGTCAGCGTATTCGGCATATGTTGGCTCCCGTATCACATATACTTCCTGTGCACTTATGTTTGGCCAGATATCATACGAATCAAACAAATCAAGCACATCTATCTGTCCATCTACTGGTTAGCAATGGCCAACTCATTGTTTAATCCGATTATTCTGTTTGTTATGAATAAAAGGTTTGTTTGAATATAAAAATAATTTCATTCAGAGATTACTGCAATTCATTTATATTTTATGAAAATCCAAATTAATTTGAAAAATAGAGAAAAGCAGTGAAAGTATTATAAATATATTTTATGAATATCTTGTATTTATTCTAATTATTGTTTTATTTCATTCTATTTATATACAAAATAAAGAATATAATTGAGCCACGAATTATCTGTTGACAAGCTCATTTTAGCTGTATAGCTGTAGAGCTGTCTAGAATATGATAACTAGTTTGACCAAGCTAAAACAAATGGCATAATCTCTGACAAATCGTAATTAGTTATTATTGAAATATAAACGAATGAATAAATGCTTATATAATGAAGAGACAAATCCGAGTAATAAAAGGATTGTTAGAATAGAGTTTAGTTGTACTGAAAAATCCTTTAAATATATTTTTAATTCTCTGATTTGATTACAGGTTTCGGTATTGTATTAACTATTATATCCGATTTCATTGCTTCACTGGACGGAAGATTCAATTGGATTCTCGTCTTTCTGTTCTCTCAATGAGATTAAGTGCTCAGAAATTGTCGCCAAAGAAGAAAAATGACAACAAATGGAAAAATAATAATAAATCAGAAAATAATAGTAAAAGAAATTATGGTTTGAATGGAGGAAACCATACGACAGAAATTGAGCTCTAACTTAATTATTCACTATTTAATTAATATATTAAATATTAGTTTATTTATTGATATATAACGTAATTATTTATTAGAAAAATATTATATAATTTATATTCTCTGTACTGTATATCAGATTATTGTGAATTAAAATATTTAATTATAAACTAATTTGTGTCCAAACAATGTTATAATTTATAGTCAATTCATTAATAAGTTATTAATAATAACACTGTTTTGAATCGAAATCATCCAGGGATAATTAAAATCTTCAAGCTACTAATTCATATGAAAGGTCTGTTTATTAATTTGTTCCTAAATTTGCTTATTTTCATATGTCTTGACATTCAGGTCTATTATGTGACAACTGAATGGCATAACAGTTACGCCCATTTCAGAAGACAGAAATAACTGACAATGATCGGAGTCAATTCATACCTGAAATGTCAAACCATTATCATATTTATAGAATAATTTAACACAAACTTCAATACAATTTTATAAATGTCACGATTGAGTGCACAAGACTCGACTAATGAATGATCAACGTAAGAAATTATAATTGCGAAGAGATCCAGGTTCTCTTTGTTCTAATTCAGTCCCAATTCCTAGAATTTCAGATTATAGTTAAGTCAATTGTAATCCTTTATTCAGTCGACTGAATTGTATTTAATTGGTTTTCATAAGAAAGTCCATCAAAACATCGACTTTAGCTCTATTTGTGTGAATTGAGTTTTGCTTATTATTAAGAAATATACTAATTATATGAATGCAATTCAAAAGCTGTAGATCTCTATGGACTCAATTCAAGTGAATAAATTCGTAACGACTAGAATAATCAGCCATATAATCTTGATCTTAGTTTTAATTATCATACATATAAGTTATTAAGTGAATAGAGTTTTGTGCTTTTGCCCAGTATAGTGTTGTTGGTAACAAAATCATCTACCAGTTCATCATATTAGAGTAAGGATGTATTCTTCACTGCATAACACCAACTCCTATACTGTAAATACTTGCACAGTGCGCGGCTGTGAAGTATATATTTTTAGCCTGCTACTGTAGATGATTTTGTTCCCAAGTAGTTGATACTTTTTATGCATTAGAAATAATATTCATTCTATTAAAATATATTTATGAAAAAACTGAATAACTTTTAAGAAATTTTTATAAAAAGATGTATTTTATGTCAAATATTAATAAAGAATATTCTTTGAAATGAAGTCAGAAAAGGATACCGACACTAATGGAAAGGCACTTTAATTTCTTACAATTATTAGATTTTTCCAAAACTTAATGTCTTCTATACACAGGTACAGTACCAGTGTCATATTATATTTTTAGTCACACAGATAGTGGTTAGGAATATAGGAATATCTGTTTTAGCACTTTTCAAAAAGGCATTTAAACTACTTGAGCCCCACTTCAGACTCAAATCGTTAAAGGACCAGGGCATCGTTCAATAACTTCGCATCGAGCAAGATACAAGTAAGTTAAATTAACAATAAAGTCATATAATACAAGCACATCATTTATTAAATGGAGAGATGCGCAGGGTAGACTTCCCATGTAGGGCCAAAAAGCCGTGTAAGCTCACTTTTCTTTTCTAACTCAGAAAAACAACTTATTTATTTGTGATCCAGGACTATTTTAGCCACAACTCCTTCCTCACAGATGGAAATGACTACAAAATCATATTTTAAAAAAGAGCTGACTTTTGAAATTCGTTGCTCTTATTGCACATACAGTATATCACAGTTAAAAGAGTCGGCAATTAAAGCACTTTATGTTGCACTCAATTGAGCCGAAAGTTCTGTTAATGTATCAATAATTCACCTGAAGATATATATAAATCAAATATCAAGTTCAAGGATATGTCTTCAGTCAAGTTTTTCCGTACTGTTCTCTTATATTATCGAATATATAACTATTGATCGATATTTGATTCGCTATTACAGTATTTGCTTTTTGTTCTGTATTTCACATCTGATTGCATCCATACTTCAAATATTCTGTTTGTATTGAATATATTCTGATTGAATGTATTTGTCTTTCTATTGAAACAAATCATCAATTTTTATGATTCATATATTCATTGCATTCATATTCTTAATTGATTTTAATGCTAGAGATAAGCAAAATATATCACAAATGATGACATAAATCTGGAAACTTATTGACTCAAACCAATGCATATCTAATTCTTAACGAAAATTACAAAGAAATCAATAAACAAAACTATATACTCCTCTTTTATTATTAAAGAGGAATTAAAAAAAACTTTGAAATTCTAATTTGAAAGACAATCAGACAATGTATTATAAAATAAGTTGAATTAAAATAAAGTTAGTTAAAAGAAGTTAGTTATAATGGTATAGATCATTCATATAAGAAGTTCATATGCTTTTGGCATAAATTTCAACTTGCTTTTTAAAACTATTTTTGAACCTTGCGGTCCGCTGGCATAGATAAATGACCTGCGCTATATTTTTATATCCACTTTCTTTAGAAATGCAAATTATAGATTGGCTACAATGAAACACCCCTTTAACACCCCCTAAATACACCCTATTAATTAAGGGTTTTGGGTGAGGAATCATAATATTCTATAGAAAATGGATATATGTTGTTCAACCTTGTTTTAATATTATTTAGCGTAGGGTGAATTTTGATTAAATTTAAATAATAACTGATTAAAAACAGATTTTCTAATCAAAGCTAACATTGAATGACAGCTTCTATTCATGAATACTGTTTATGTCATTCTTCATAAGAATATTCTATTTTTAACTGAAATTAATGCAAATATTCATTAATTAAGTCATACATAAAATATTTGTGAGATATTTATATTGCAATCAGCGGACGCTAAGTTTGTCAAATCAAATCAATTGCAAGTTTATAAGCTCAAAACAAACATGCTACATTGATTTTTAAAGGAGTGAAGTGATAATTCTTATAATGAAAGGTCAAATGACTTGCAAACGACTATATAATAACTTAGTCGAACAACTTCAGTGTTGAGTACACTTCAAATCTCCTTGTTCTTTTTTTTAATAACTGTTATTTTTAATTTAATTTTATATTAGAGCCGGTTTATTATTTTTTCAAACATTTTTCTATTATATACGCATAATATGTGTCATTAAAAATTGCAATTTATTTCAATATTACTTCTTATGTTTTGAAGTGCTTTCAAAAATACTTTACAAAAATCCGTTTTCTCACTAATATACTGTATATACTGTATATATGCATATGAGTGGCATCTTATTGTCTATTTTTAAGGTTTATTAAGAATGTTTCAGACAATTCTCACCGAAAGAAAATTTAATAAATGTCATCTAATCTGAATGATTTAAAATTTGAATATGAATTGTAAATATAAAATATCCAGAAGCTATTTATTAATTAAAAATATTTATATGAATTAGTTTTCATGAAAATATTATGCAATAAATGTATTGTATTTTTGAACATAAAATAGCTATCTTTGAGAGAATTAATTAAAATATAGATATCTGAGTAAAAGGAGCCGACAATAGATTGTATGCATTTTTGAAATTCTGAAATAACTTTCATTTGATTTTCAGAATTTTAATTTAATTTTTTCGACGAATGATATGAAACAGTTTTCAGTGTAGCAGAGCTTAAGTTATGGAAAAATTTAAAAATATATTTGAACTAAAATAAGAGTAAATATCATATCATTCAACAATCGCTCTCAAGGAGTCTCGACATGCTTTAGCGCACTCAAGCACCACCTTGATCAATTTGTTTCAAGTTCTTATTCCATCTTTTTTTAATAAAACAATTTCATATATTTTCGGTTAGACTTAAAAACGTTTGAATGAAAAGCAATTTTTGAAACATCTCATAAAAATCACTTCAAATCTGGACACAAAAACTTGAAAATCAATTCGCTTACAGCTTATGATCAGTGCTTACACTTAATCAATTTGTAGACGGGGGGATTTTGAAATTGCTTGGCATCTGTAGCATTTAAGCTCTGTATGCTAACATGGTAGTTTTAAATCAAGATCAAATTGATGTCAAAGAGTTGATAAAACTTAATTTAAATGATTGTCTTTGCTATTTTGTCGCCTATGAGTTAATTGACCCGAACAAAATTAATTTACACAAATCTGTTTTTGTCTCTCACTCTATGTTTGTTCATTTCGTGTCTATACGTACAGACAATTCCGCCTTTGGTTACAGTTTATATCTAATAATGAAATTCAGTCGACTCTAGAATTTTATTAGAAAATAAATCAAACTTTTGATTGAAGTCAACGATCGAATGGTTAGTATTAATACCATATAATTGTTCTACAGATTGCCTCCAATTCTCTGTTATTCCGTTCGCATCAATACGTCTATGACTTAGAAATAATTGCATTGAATTAATCAGAATTGTATTCATAATTGCTATACATGTGCTCAACAATCGGCTTAAATCTATAAGTTTTTGATTTACGGCTCGTTTGGTCATATGAAGCCAAACATTAGCTTTATTTCCAATAATTGCTTCAATCATATGCTTAGAACTGATAGCAATCCTAATGCAAAAAGTATTCACCGATTCTTTCGCTCAACTTATTATGAGGTCTGTTCCACATCTGCTTCCCCTAACTATCCTCTACCGAATATTGTTTTCATTATTTCATATGTTAGTGGATTCGTGTCAACCAATCGATTGATATTTAAATAAAACTTATGTCAAAAATATCATCAAATCTTAAAGAACTCATTGGAATATATTTAATAAAAATTCATTCAATCAGAAAATAATATTTTAAAAATACTCAAAAAATTTAAATATATATTAATTTTTGTCTATTTTGTAAAATAGCTAATGATTTACGTGAGAGACAGTCTAATAGACATTTGAATCAGTGTTAAGATAAGTGTATTTCCATCAGAATCTCTTCATATATTAATAGTACTGCAGTTAATGTGCAGTGAATATAGCTATTTGTTTGCCTAAAGGCTGCTCATGTATTGTGCTCGTGCTACTTTTTTGAGTTAGGATATACTCCAAGGCTTATCGTTTTATATTAATATTTACGTATAATTTAAATCAGAATTAAATATTGTCTATAAATGTTAAGAAAAAAATGTGTTTTTCACTCAAATCATTTGAAACTTTGCTCACAATTACTATTAAGATATTATTTCATATCATTATTATTAAACTAAAATCTATCAGCAATTGGCTCAAAGCTCAAGGATGTTCAGGAGATCACTCACTCTACAAGTGTCGCTCCAAAAGAAAAACACAATTTTTCGATAAATACATTAAACGATAATTAGTTTGAATATCAAGTCTGAAGTGTTTAACCAAATAAGTCATTCTTAAGATTGAAAATAAAATAATTGAATAATTGAATAATGGCTGAGAAAAGTGCGAGAAAAAAGTCATTCTATGAGAAGACAATTGAAATCCATAACTATATCGACGGAGTGTTCGAGAAATCAAATAAATATTTCAATAGTTATAATCCGGCGCTAAATCGTGTCAACGCTTTTATACCGGACAGTAATGAAGACGATGTGAACAGAGCTGTGATTGCGGCCAAAAAGGCTTTCGAAAGGTCTGTGTCTGACATACAGTATGTGTGAAAATAGATATTTATTAACTCTTTTCGTCAATCAGTTGGTCTAAAACCAGTCAAACAGATCGCGCGTCGATTCTCAACAGAATTGCAGTTCTTATTGAATTAAATGCAATAGAATTGGCAAACCTTGAAAGTATAGATCAGGGAAAGCCTCTTTGGTTGGCCAAGACATTAGATGTACCAAGAGCAGTTAACAATTTCAAACACTTTGCTAATAGTCTTCAATATGACACCGATATGTAAGTAAATAATTTACGCTAATCTACTGTACAGTACATTACAGGTACTTAACAATTGTTTAATAAATTTAAATATTCGAATCAGGATTTAATTGGTTGAATATTGAGCAAGGTTGAAATTTTGAAATAATTTAATTAAACACTTAAATGTGAAATAAAATAATTGAATAATTGTTTGAATAATATTTCAGTTCATTAACGGACCGGGAATTGGGTTTAGTTAACTATACGATTCACGAACCAGTGGGTGTGTCAGGCATTATAACGCCATGGAATCTGCCCTTGTACCTGCTGACATTCAAACTGGCGCCGGCACTGGCATACGGCAACACTGTTGTGGCCAAACCCAGCGAAATGACTTCTGTGACTGCATTCAGATTGTGCCAGATCATGGAAGAGGCCGGTCTGCCCAACGGTGTCGTCAATATGGTGTTCGGTTACGGCCAGACTGTTGGCGAAGCCATTCTGGCGCACCCGGACGTACGGCTTATATCTTTTACAGGCAGTACTGTCACCGGTAGACAAATAGCTATAAAAACAGCCCCGCTCTTCAAGAAGTTGTCGCTAGAAATGGGTGGTAAGAACGCGGCCATAATTTTCGATGACATCGATTTGGATAAAGTATTGCCACAAATAATTAGGTCTTGTTTTCTGAATTCCGGCGAAATATGTCTGTCATCTAGTCGTCTGTATATTCAAAGAAATGTTTACAAAGTATTTGTACAGAAATTCAGTGAAGAAGTTCTGTAAGTATTCATTGCTTTTTAATACTATTTTTTCCCCCCTTTTTATATCAATAGTTGTTTTCTCTGTTGTCAGCAAATTATTATTTTTCTTATTTCTGTTTATGACTATAACTTCTGATAAGGAAAATGAGATCAAAATTCTTGGCTATGTTTTCATAACCTTAAAAGCGGTTAGAAATTAGATTAAAATTTTTGGTGAATTCCAACAATATTTATCTAATTATTAAAATAAGATATTTAATGCTTAATATTATTGGTTGCCGTCTTCACTAACTTATTAATATTAACAAATATATAAAATAATAAATTGCAATTTGACCTGGGTTTTTGATTTCAAATAAACGAATGCTTACCTGTATATCTTTATAATACAAATATTACAATAATGCTCTGGATTAATTAACTAATGATATAATTATAATGATTGTAGCAAGATGAAGGTAGGTGATCCAGCTGAAAATGATACATTGATTGGTCCGATGATCAGTGAAAGCCATAAACAAAAAGTACTCAAATATATAGAAATCGCGCGCAAAGAAGGAGCGACTCTGACCTCCAGTCCACTCGAGTTGACTAAAGACTTTCAGAGCGGGTATTACGTGAGTCCGACTGTTATTACAGACATCAGTGATAACAGTGTTTGTATGAAAGACGAAATTTTCGGACCTGTCGTATGTGTTGTGCCGTTTGATACACAAGAAGAGGTCATCGAAAGAACCAATAATAGCAGTTATGGTCTGTCGGCCAGTGTCTGGTCATCCAGTGTGGATCGGGTGCACAGTGTGGCCCATAAACTGAAAGTAGGCACAGTCTGGTGCAACTGTTGGCTCGTCCGCAATCTCAATATGCCTTTCGGAGGTCAGAAACAGTCGGGAATCGGACGCGAGAGTACACTTGACTCTAAAGAATTCAATACAGAAAAGAAAAGCGTTTGCCTTAAACTCAATTTATGAGTATATGAATAGAAGTATATTTTATGATTCAGTGATTGTATTATTCTGTTTGTAAACAATAATTATTTCAAATAAATTGTTCAAAACATTATGTACTGTCGGAGACATTTTTAAATGGGAAAATATATGAATTGAAGATAAACTTGGTCATATTCAACCGATGGAAAGTAACTAGAACTGATCAGATCCTATCACATTATATGTGAAAGCGATTAGCAGAATAAGTAGTCAAAAGATGAGCCGACTGTTCAGAACCACTATTTGATTCTAACTGTAGTCTGTACTGTCTGTATAAGCATAAAGAATGAAAAAGTATCAATTTTGAAAAGACCTAGATTTCCGATAATTCTCTATATTTTATAATATTTTCACACGTTATTCAATGTTAGTCTTTTGGTGATAAAACATCACAATCAACTCGTTTAGTTGTAATATCAGCACAGGTTCAGTTTTAATCATTTTTTCAATAGCATGTCTGGATAAGTGATTAGTAGGGGTCAATTATTTGGGAAACTTATTAATTATGCATATTATGATAAATGTGAATATGTTTCTGGGTCTTATTCAGCTGCCAATTAAAAATCAAACTTTTGATACTTTTCATTCTTTATGGTATCGTTGGCCAATCCACCTAACTCTGAACATAACGTTTGCATCAGTCCGATGACTAAAGCTTAATAAAAGGGAACTTTAGCTCTGACTGAAAAACCAGTTCTGTTCAGTGCTTCACAGGCCTTAAGATTTCAGAACAAAACCGGTTTTTAGTCAAAGCTTTTATTAAGCTTTAGTCATCCGACTGATAGAAGTGCTTTTGCAGACAATGAATTCATTTGTGGCCAACTATACTTTATGGGTATAAGATACTCTGTACCAATACCCAGACTGTTTGGAAACCTCTGGGTTTGACTTATTATAAACAAAAGTCTTGATTATATACAGAATTATTGTTTATAAAGTGTTTTACAATTATTTTGTTAGAACTGATGGACAGAAATAATATAAAATCCATTCAAAAAATTAATTATTAAAATAAATTTCATTTTAACACAAAATATAAATTTCAAATCTATGGATAATTTATTAAATATTTATTATTTAAGTCAATTATTCATCTGATCTCCAGATATGTCATTTTCATTCATAAGCAGGTAATCCAACTGATTCTGGTTTGAAGTCATCAAAAGAGTTGACAATTAATGTGATTTTGTCTGCAATTTCATCAAAATTACGATATTTTCTGTCATTTACGAGAAGTGTTTTCATGCCCGAGGCTATGGCACCGGTAATTCCGGTCATACAGTCTTCTACTATAAGTACCCTATCCAAGGAAATTGGCTTTACTTTGAATCTATTGGCGCAAACAATATACAGGGAAGGATCCGGCTTATTGACTGCAACTTCACTATCATCTGCACCGCAAACACAATGACTGAAATATCGTTTGAAATCTTTAAGAAGTGATTCACTGAGTTCTTGATTGCCATTCGTTGCGATAGCCATCGGAATATTGTGTTCATACAAATGCTTTACGAGCTTATCGACGCCCGGACTCATCTCGTATGAAGCAGCAACATATGCCTGGTACAATTGATTAGCCCAATCATCCATATTCTCAATCTTAATGCCGTTTAAGTCCGACAGCATTTCAATTGTATGCATAACTGTTTTGCAATTCAAATAGACTTCTGAATTGATTGAAAGAAAATTAGAGGAATTTAATAAGGGGTGTCTTCGGTCTGGAATTTCGGAACTTGATCAATTTCGATAGAGAGATAATATCATTTGACACAACATTTCAATTGGAAATTCATTCCTATCTCTAATAGTTTTCGAGATATTTGATATCGAAATTTCGAGTTTCATTGAAAACAGACTAAAAGTCTGATCTTCAAAAATCAATTTAACCCCCGCCCCTAGCTCAAAAAATTCTGAAAATTTGTTGATAGTATTCTTAAATAAAAAGGAAAATTTTAAATTGGATTCCAGAGGGGGTTCAAGAGATTTTCTGAAAATTTGATTATATTTGTATTATATTGTGGCGACCATCAAAAAGGCAGGAGTGCCTGGTCGGACCGGACTTGGGAAGACTTGGTCTACCAACCTGCTTGACCATTTCTATTATTCTGAGGCGCTGCATAATTCAAGATGTTAACCGAAAATTGTTTTTTGAGCATTTATTACTCACCCGACATGTCCTACCTGACCAACCTGCCTGCTATTGCGAGCCCGTATGTGTAAATTATTTCTCACAAATATTTTATTGAAATATTCTCGTCAATACGACCCACATGAATTGTGAATGGGTCCAGGGCGAAGGAGACCGGTGGCTACATATCTCTGGTATCATCGGTATAGTGCAGCCGCACAGGGATCACACAAAAGGCAAATAAAATGAAGTTTTTTTTATTTAAATAAAATCGTATTCTAAACTAATTTTGCATCCAGGACGTTTTAATGGTCGTATCTTATCTGTAATCAATTTTAAGAAACTAAATGAACCTGGGGTTACATATATAAACTTCGGCCCAGTATTCGAGCCGTCGTTCAGTTGTTTTATGCGATTCTGGTCCTCAATATGAAGGTATCGGAACGAATGACTCGTTTTTAAGTATTAGCGCTGAGAATATAGAGACCGGATATGTGTATACCGTTTGGAAATTCACGCCCGACTTATCCCCGAACAGAATGTTTGGGTGGAACCGACATAGTACACGCTTGTATGGGCCCAGTAGTACCTACAGAGTTGTGATCACAGGTAATACTGATTCGAATTTATAAAAATAATTTAGTTTTTGAAACTATTTTTCAGAATATCTGACCGAAAGTGACAGTTATATAGCTCTGGATGATATCAGTTTCACCCCTGGGTGTATTCCTGCTACTAATAAGACAGACTTAACAACAAATGTGTCTGGACTGACAACAGAATCTATTCCGTAAATGTCAATGCAATACGGATTGACACGTGTTTTGTAGCATTGGATCTATTCTTATATTTCTTGTCTATTATTATAAAAATGTGAAAACATTGCAGACATTAATGTACTGTATATTGAATTAAATGCGATTAACAGTCAAATACTCTGAATAAAGAATTGAATAAAAATTCTTATTATATGTCCAAGATGTCTGCCAGTACTCCAGGTAAGCAATGATATGAATTCAGGAATGGCATAATTCTTGTAAAAATTAACAAGTAACATTTTTGTTGGTACAAAAATCTGTGCATTTCTATTAAAAATGTGGAAAATTTAATAAAATAGTGACCCAGTAGTTGGTGTGTTTGGAAAATTATTGAATCAATTAAATATATTTTACCCCCAATTCTATGCAATTAAAACACGTCTAAAGCCGTACTGTAGAGCACAGATAGTCTAAAACCAAATGCTTCCGTCTCGCGCTACCCGTTCATTGTCGAAGCTTCTACTGCACTAATATCTCGCGCTTTACTATTGTTTTAATACTTGAATGCAATTCCGAATTCAGTTAAACTGATAAATATTTTTCTGAATGGATTTCATAATTATTTTCTGTCTTTTAATTGAATTCTTTTCGATTCCGATCTCAAAATCTGAATCCAATTCAACAGTCATCCAGACTTTGCATGAATTCATACCAGAAGTCAAAGACAATGATTGGTCGAAATGGATAAACAGTTCCAATGATTACAACGATATGGTTTGGCAAATGATTAGCGGAAAAGCAGAAGAACTGTCGCAGAGATCGCATTCAGAGCTAAACAAAACGAGCCATAGATTGAGTCGACTCTTAGAAGACGACAAACTGTTTATGAAAATCACAAAACGCAGAGAATTCGCAGAAAACGTCGGTTTGTTTTACTTCTATAGTCTATTCATTGTATCGAGTCTTCAGGTCTTTGACAACAAATCGATGCCAACTATTCCTCCGTTGTCTTCATTGGACGCAAATGTTTTAATCGATTGGATTAAAGAAATTCGGCCCAAATTTGAGCGCATTTATAGGGAAGTGCTGGACATGAGAAGCACACCCGGTATGGAGTACTGGCCCATCAATGAGACCAGTCTTAGAGAATCAAAATCACTCATTGATAACGTCAATGCATACGAGAATTGGTCGGAATTAGCGATCGGATGGGCTCTGAAGCGCGAGAGTCTCAGAAACTATGTCTTATATTACGGCAAATATTGTCCCGATTTATACCAAATACTAGTCATACAAAAGAGATACTTAACTATCGTTCAGAACATTACTCTTCATCTGCCGATTGGAAGGAAAGCCTTGAAAACATTGCCTGAACTTAAATATGAAAATAACTATTGGTTTGAGCTTTTGATTATAATTTACATAATTTTCTGGTTTATTGACTCTATATTTGTATTCATTCGACTATTTTTCCAATTTATTTGATTTTATTTTTACATTATTTTTGTTTTAAAAAAAATAAAATAATCTTCAATTCGATCGAAAGTTCAGAAATTTTCTTATTTTATTTAATTATAAATTTTGAACGGATTTTAAAACAATTGTATTAATTGAATAAATAAAATATAATTCAATGCAATTCAAGCGAATAATTGAATAGAAGTGTGAATACAATCCATAGGAATATCAGTATTGGAGGAGAACTGCGATACGAATAGGCAGTGCGGGTCAGGTAGTCCTTACACTAGTCTTGACTTCATTGCAATAGTCCTTAAAATGAGCTTGCTATTCATTCGGTTATACTGTATATTAATCATAAATTATTATCGTTTAACGCAATAATGGCTTAGAATTGCAGACAATAATGAATTAACGATTCACGCGATTAATCGCATATTTATTTTCCAACAAAAATGGATTAAATTTTTATTCGGATTTAAATATTTATTATTATTTTTGCCAAAAAAAATATTATCAAAAGTTCTTTAGTTCGTTAAGCTTACCATTACTGAAATGAAAGTCATTTTGATTTTGTTTATAGTTTTCCTATCAATCAGTTCTATAACGACTTTCTTTCCTAACTTAGATGAGTGAGTCAAATGTGTTATACAATTGAATTCATTTTAATTCAAATATATTTTGCATTCATTTGAAGTTTTTGTCACAACAAGACTGAGTCTGATTACATCGATTCACTCCTGATTCTGCCCAACCAAACAATATATTCATTTCGTTTCCCATATATTTTTGGCGTAAAACTCGTTAAAGCAAACGATGCCATAGTTTTGGGCCCAGAATTGGGTCAAACCTATTGGGATTACCACCAAAAGACATACTTTCCAAACCACTTTTTGACCCAAACTATTGAACAAATCCATAGCTCATCGATGATAGGAAATTATCTTTACATTTGGACCCTGTATGAAAAGAATACTGGATTGGAATATGCACAAACGAGGACATATGAGCTACAGAATGGTCAGTTTATAGTAGGACCAAGTTTGTATTTGAGTTACCTTTTGGTCAATAATGTGGAACAGAATAGTATAGTATGTAATAAAGTGAAGAAATTTTAAAACTGACCAGAGCTCAAATTTGATATTACTTTGTTCAGAGAATAGTATACTTTGATTGTAGAACAGGTGAGTGTCAACTCGTATTCGATAAATATAAGAATGGAAGTTACCTTGTACATCTATATGATCGAACTGGAGGACTGTTAGACGAGAGACAGATGCAAATGCAAGTGAAATCCGTTCTGATTAAGGATATCAACGTTCAGACCAATAATCATATTATTTATCGCAATATTAGTCTCTATTTGTGTTTTCATAACAATGTCTTTGCTTTATATGAAATCGATTTAAAAGAAAATACAAATTCAAACACAAATGAAATCATAAATATTAACAGAAAATCCGTTTACAGAGTGAGTGATCAATGAGTTATTGAATGAGTTTTAGTCTATTTTTATTTACAGCCGAATAGGCTTTGGTTCGGATGTATGACAAGTCTG
>JAQIWA010001815.1:0-16097 GCA_034693305.1 Eueremaeus valkanovi
TTGAATTTCGCGCTAAAACTACTGCAAATGTTTGAGTCAAGGTATGAATGTCATAGTCAATTGTAATTCCAAATTTACTCAGGTTTACAATTGACAATGACATTCATACCTTGACTCAACATTTGCAGTAGTTCTAGCGCGAAATTCAAGTGGTGGTGAGTTTCGTTGGCAGTTGACAGTAAGTACATTAGGTCGGAAATACACTTTTCATATTAGTATTTAAAAATCACTAAAACATAAACTAGGTATTAATATGGGCACACAGGGGAAGAGTGTGTGCAATAGCAGAAAAGATGGCGGCTTTAATGACCACCAAAAAGGCGGTCAGAAATGACATTTTGACAGAATTTCGTAACAAATTTAACAAAATTTAACCCAATTTAGCCCTAATATTGTTAACTTTAAACCAAATTTCACCCAATTTTCGGTGTCAGTCGCGCGAAAAATCTGCGACATATGACTGCATTGAAAACATAGGAGGGGGCAATTTAAAAACTCAGGGCCTTTAGAGCAATAGTCAATAGAATGTCTACAAAACTATATACTCCGAGTTTAGTGTGATTTCGCATTATATTCAATCATTCAATCGCATCGTTTGATTAACTATTATAGACGACCCGTAGAGGAGAGGAGAGGAGAGGAGAGGAGAGGAGAGGAGAGGAGAGGAGGTATAGAGACATACCTTTGGACTTATAATTGAAAGCCGTTTTGGTCTTTAGATTCCCAGAACTGAATGGTTTTTGATTCTTCTTCTTGTGGTTAACCTCTTTAGCAGAGCTACCAAACTGTTGTTGTAAAGACTTCAGACCAGAGGGAACGTCAAATGTTAAGGTCTGTGGGGCCGGTAGTGTTGCGTCGATAAGCGATTGATTGGTTGATTGGAATGAACCGAAAAACGAAACGTTTGTCGGATTACTAGATCTGGCGTTCGCTGCGAACGACTCGTTCGTCTGATTGTCTGCATTGGCTTCAGATTCCTTATCGATGTGTTGGCATTGATAGTGGATCTGAACCTCAGGTATGGTCTCATATATGACATCACAGATCATACACCGATAGACCTGAACCGATAGGTTTGGTTATAGTTTTTCAAAACTCTAATCTAATTAATGTTTTATAGTTTTATACCATTTCTGCGATTATAATGCCGTTCAGATCACATACGAGTGACTTAATGCCAGACATTATATTAATAGCACTGGTATTCCGCTCAACCAAATGGTAGTGATTATTGTGGTTCAGATTGCTTTCATTTGTATCCATGTTATCAGAATTCAGGAATTTCTTTCAATGTTCACAACTTCTACACTCTTTTCCTATATTTTGGTTAAAAATATCAAATATTTCTTATTCACTGAAAACACAAAATTAAGCCTAAATTGGTTTGACTTTAAAATCAATGAATAATATTAACGATCAGTCAAATTGAATGTATATTTTAAATACTCATTATTTTTGATATAGAATTAATTTATATATAATTTTCTTTAATTTCTAAAATTATTAAAGCAATCATCAAATGAATGAATGAATGGTTTTTTCTGCAATTCATATAATGAATGAATAATTAATATAATATAAGATATGATACGAAACGTTCAGAAGAGGAGAGTCTCTGAGAAACTATTCTTAAGGTTTCATAAAAAGTTGGGAATTATTAATATATCAGAAGAATAACAGAATATCTTAAGTATAAAAATAAATTTGATATAAAATATAATAATAATTATAATTATTAGCCATTTATACAAACATTTTATAATGGATTATATTTTAGATAATCTTTGAATCGATTGATGTGTTTGTGTTTGACATTAAATTCTGACAACTTTTCTAATCAATGAGTAGTCATATAAAGGATTTCAGAGTCAACTGAATCCAAAACTATTTTCAAATTAGCGAAAAATCAATTCATTTATTGTTTCCACTAATATATGGATTAATGAATACAATCTGAATGTAAGCTGAGATGAGATAATCAAATATGAGATCAATTATCCGAATCATCTGAATCTTCAGATCAATTGCATCTTTTGGTTGCAATTCATATGAATTCTAACCCAAACCCAAAGGCTTTCCATTATTTCACTCATTTCTCAAATATATTAATCAAAAAATTGATAAATATTTTTGAAAAATGAATATAAAGTTAAGAAAATGTAAGCAAAAGATGAACTGAAAACAGAATCCTTACTCAGAGAGTGAGTCCAAGGCTTCCGAATGCGTCGAATGGATCGCAAAACCAGATTCAATGCGAACTCACATCAACTGAATCTCTGAATCACTGATTCATTGCTTATTTTCAAATATATTTTGAGATTATTTTTATAAATCAATTCAATTGTTGGAAATAAACACAAAAATCCCAAAGGATTTAATAGAATTGAATAATTGAGTTAGGGTCAAATTAGGCCAAATTGCTTGAGTAGATGATCGACACAAAGAAATGCGAACTAATATTGCGATAAAACCAATAACAGTGTAGAGCCAGAGCTGCCACGGGATGCCACTACTGGTCACTCCTGGCTATGCCCTCTACAGTGTACAGCCTATACAGTACAGTAGAGTCCATACGAATATAATATACTGTATCACGAATTCTATGATATGCTCTCAAACAGTCTTTCTATGAGTCGCTATACATAATACTGTTACAGTAGTCTACAGTCTAAATGCTTAAAGATGAAGCATTGAAGGCAACCAGGGCTAATTAATTGTTTGAAATCCTCTAATACTCTATATTCTTTCAATTATTAGTAAAGTTATTATAAAGTGATTCAATGGAAACTCAAATGAAAATTAAGACTAAATCATAAGATATTAATTATAACTTGCAAGTTAGCTTGGTCACTGTTCATACAATGCAGAGAGATTGAATTGAATTGGATTTATTGTTATTTAAAGACGAAGCTCACTTAACTATTGCTGATATTTTGTGAGTGCGTCCAAAAACAAAAATACAATTAAATAAAAATATAAACAAATAATAAAAATAAATACAATTTAAAAAATGGTTTTAAGATTTCAAGAATTGGTTAAATTGTTTCTTATATTCAAATCTATTTTCACTTCAATATACAGTGCGTGAATTTATCTCTTCTACAGATACGTGAAATATTCCGGACCACAATGTTGGTAGTCGAGAATGGGGGGCATAAAACGGATAATTCAAATAGAAATCAATTAAATAATTAATACTTTATTGCAGTCTATTTTATCATCAAATAATAATCGACTGAATAATTATGAGCTAGATAAATTACCTAATTCTTCGAATTTTCGCACGTTTTTGAATATAAGTTCTTGAAGGTGTCCACTCACCAGGATGTTTATCCACGTATTTTCGGATCGTTTCCAAAGGAGTTAGTCTTATCCATAAACTATTCGAATAATTTCAACTCTTATTTAAATCAATTTTTCCAGACATTATTTTATTAGGTTTAATAACACTAACAAAACTAATTTAATTGAATTTAATAACTAATTTAACAATTAATTGATTTACTAACTAAACTAAGCTAATAAGCTATCAACTTTATACCATTTTTCAATTTCACTTTCCTATTACTAATGTGACTAAATTATTATTGAGCATGTTAAAAATCTTCCACTCAATCTTTTCCTATTGAAAGTATGAGTTTATTCTTTATTTTGCTTTTTATTCACTTTTTTGTAGCGACTAGATCGAACTTGACAAGTATAAATTTTCCACTATATTAGTCATAGTCATAGTTTTATTGAACTAAACTCTTATTTTTCAATTGTGATCTAATTCTTTTCAATTAATTAATATATCAAACCCGAGTTTATGCCCCCATTCGCGACTACCAACAAAGTGGTCCGGAATATTTCAAGAATCTGTAGGAGAGATAAATTCACGCAGTGTAGTTTTACATACAGTACAGTAGAGTGAATTAAAATCCTAATGAGTTTCTGATTCGGCACTTAAGTCTAGTGACTAAATTGGCGGTTTGACCCTGTACTTGGCTTTCATTTGCACAGGGTCCTTTTCGGCAACTCCGCAGTATTGCAAAATTGATGCACACAATTGATTCCCTCTGTACTGCACTGCACTGTGTCTATTATCTTATGGTATTGTACCCAGGCTCGAGACCTACTAGAATATGAGCAAAGGGCGAAATTTGAGGAAATAAACAAGCACGAACGTTATTACCAGCGAGTATACTTTGGATCAATTGGTGATAATTTTGACAAAATTGCCATAAGAAGATAATAGGGTCATTTAGTATTAAAAACTATAGTATTTAAAAAGCATTAACTGTACTAACAATAACAGATATTGTTGAAAAATTTCAAATTTTAGTTTATGAAAATTTAGAAAATTTTGAAAATTTTTTGAAAATTTTGAAAATTTTGAAAATTTTAAAAATTTTTAAGATTTTTAAGATTTTCAAAATTTTGAAAATTTTTACAACAATGGTGGACAGACAGACAGACAGACAGACGGACGGACAGACACCTTCTCAAGAACATAAGGGAGTATACTCCCTAAAAACTTGCTATTATACTTAAGACATTGCCAGGTGAGAACTAGTGGTGCAGTCGTTTTGAAAAATTTATGGAATAAACCCCACAATCCCTTGTTCAAATGACACCAAGTTCAGATTTTTACCCCCTGTAGTTTTTCTGTGCGAAAGAATTTAAATTTTGCGAGCGAACATTTTTGATTGGCATGAATTATAACTCGAACTTGGTTACAACCTTGGTCAATAACCTTGGTCTCAATCGATAAGCATTCAATAGGCTCTCAAATGATAACATTTTAATCACTTTCTTACGAAACACTCAACTCTTGTATAAGTCTGTCATATGATTCATATGACTGGAAATTATATAAAGTTCTGTCGTTTAAAAGTTGTCTATTTCTTAAGCCATGTCTCGCATCGGAATCGCCGTCTGTTCCCTAAATCAATTGGCCCTCGATTTTGAGGGAAACTCAAAAAGAATTATTCAGAGTATAGAAGAGGCCATAGCTTTGAGCGCTTCCATTAGAGTGGGCCCGGAATTGGAAATTCCTGGGTATGGCTGCGAAGATGCCTTCTATGAACTGGACACGACCTACCATTCCTGGCAAGTATTGGCTCAAATCATTGAACGCGGTTTCAAAGATATTCTCATAGATATCGGTATTAGTATTGACTCAAACCATAAGAGTTAACAAAATTCTGATTCAATTGTTTAAACCATTCGACCGAAAGGAATGCCAGTTCTCAAGGATTCGGCGCTTTATAACTGTCGTCTTCTTCTCCTTAATTCACAAATTGTTTTGATTCGACCGAAAACAAGATTAGCTCTGAATGGAAACTATAGGGAAAGCCGTTGGTTCACGGCGTGGGACGACGGCTCCCGAGGCTTAATGACGTGGTTTTCGTTACCGCCGTTCATAACTGCACTGAACGGACAAACGAGAGCTCCGTTTGGAGACAAAGCAGTTCTGGAGATAAGTCTTCCGAAAACGTTTGACTCGCACTCTATGGTCAGCACAACGACCTTCAGAATCGGCTTTGAAATCTGCGAGGAGTTGTGGCATTCGGACGCCCAGCACATCAATCTGTTCGGCAAAAGGGGCTGTCATTTAATACTGAACAGCTCGGCCTCGTACTGGGAGCTCCGAAAGCTGGATCGGGCGCTCAGTCTAATGAAAACTTCAACTTTCAAATCGGGCGGAATCTATGCCTTCGCTAATCTGGTCGGCTGTGACGGCGGCGGAAGACTTTGCTTCTATGGGCGCAGTCTTGTTATGATGAACGGAGACCTCATCGCTATGACTACGGGCAGGGAAACCATGTTTGACGAAGTGCAGACCGGAATGGCATATATCGATCCGAACGAAGTCACGCAATACAGGCTTCAGAATAACATCAAAACACAAACTCATAGAACAATCGGAAATAATTTGGTTTTCAGCGGAAATGACTATAATTGCTGTCCTATTAGTATAGAAGACGTGATTACGATAAACATAAATGACTTGAATTTGTTTAAGACTTCAAACACTTCACAGAATTTGGTTTCAGTCAAACATTTGAATCTAAGACCAGAACAAGAAATTATGACTTACTGTTCGTTATGGCTCTGGGATTACTTCCGCCGGTGCATAAAGAGAGGACTCGAAGGCTTTATGGTTCCATTGAGTGGAGGTTTGGATTCAAGTTCTGTCGTATGTCTGGTCTATTCTCTCTGCACTTTACTCTACGAACAGATCGTTAATAAAAACAAACAAATTTTCGATTATTTGCAAATCGTATTCAAAGGCCAGAACTTTGTCGACAAAATCCGTTCTCCGCGTGATATCTGCCATAAGCTCCTGAAGTGCGGCTATTTGTCCACTAGATATTCGGGTCGAGACAGCTTGGATAGGGCCCGGAGTTTAGCTCAAAGTGTGAACTGTCAGTTCGTTTCACACAATTTCGACGAAATATTCCAAAAGATTGAGAACTCCTTTGAAGTCAAGTCGACAGACAATGTGGTGACTCTGCAGAAGCAGAACCTTCAGGCCCGGCTCAGAATGGTTCTGACCTATTACTTGAGTGAAGGCAAACGCCTTGTTTTGGCCACAGGTAATGTAGATGAGGCTCTGGTGGGCTATCTGACCAAATATGACTGCTCTTCAGCCGATCTGAACCCAATCGGTTCTATCAGTAAAAACGATTTGAAAAACTTTATGCGATTTTGCAAAGAGTTTATTCCGGACTCTAATAATGCAATCAATCGGATAGTGGACGCCATTCCGAGCGCCGAACTCACAGGTGAGGACCAGAAGGACGAGGATGACTTAGGCCTGACTTATGATGAGCTCAGTATTTTTGGTCGACTACGAAGGGGTCAGTTCGGCGCTTATGGTCCGTATGGCATGTTCTGCAAGATATGGGATGAAAGACATAGTCCTCTCATGAGTTCATCGATTAAAGACTTGAATGAAACGACTGATCCGGAAGTCATCGCAACAAAAGTCAAGAGATTTTTCACTTTATATGCGAATAACAGACACAAACAAACGGTGTTAACGCCAGCACTGCATTCGGAAACTTACTCTCCGGACGACAACCGCTTCGATCACCGCCAGTTCCTCTTTGACCCCGAATGGAAATTCCAATTCAGACAAATCGATGAAAAAATACAACAAATAAAACAAAATACAAAACAATAAACGTTTGAAAAATGATTTCAATTCAATGAATATTTTATTTATAATAAAGATATAAAATATTAGAAATTTTAATAAATGTTTCGTTATTTCCGTTCATCCGATCGATTGTCGTCTTCGGTCATCACTTCCATTGTCTTCTTACCGATGGTTTCGAGTCTATTGAGTGTGTAATCGAATAAACCGAAACCAAATCCAGATTTACTCGAACTCTCGTTTGTGACTACATTTGGGTTGACATCAGATTCCGGTCTGTTATCAACTTCTTCATCCGTCTTAACCTTTTGGTTCTCTGTGACCAGCGCTGCCATCTGTTCGGGCGGAGGCGCGCCTATAGCCGAGTCGACTACTGAACCAACATTTTCGACAACAGAACTGATTCCAGTGCCTGAATGGACAACAGATTATATTATTGTTAAGATCTGTAGTAATGGTCGAGTCGTCAGAACACATACCGACGGATGTAGTGATTGTGGCGGCGCTCGAAAGCAGTGATTTCGGATCGAAAGACCATTTGTTTGAGGCCTGACTCATGTGACTGACTGTCGTCGAAGTGGCGGTCATTGCGGCCGACTTTATATCAGTCAACCAATTGTTCCACTTCTTCGACGAAGTGTTGGTTTCACTCAAATCCGATAATTTGTTCAGAATTTCTGTCTTTTTCTGTTCCGAAAGCTCTGATTCTTCACTTGTCGTCTGTTCTCTAATTCTGTCCACTTTTCGCAACAGTTTTCTGCCTTTTATTATAGTTTTCTGTTCTTTGGATTCGCTTTCGTTGACCTCATTCTCAACAACTGTTTCATCGATTTTCAGATCTTTTGACTTAAACTCAGTTTCAGTTCTTTGCGATTCGTTGTCATTGTCTTCGCATTTCTCGGAACCGATTGAATCACTTTTTGTGTCGACAATGGATTCAACGATAGATTCTTCGCATTCTTTCTCTGCTTTTTGTGACAAATGTTTTGTTTCTTCGTTTGGAATCAATTCATGGCTTTTATTGTCTTTTATTTGAGAAGAATCTGAAATACAATTAAATTCTTATAATTTGAGTCAAAACTAAACCAAAACAACATTTTTACCGATTCTTTGCTTATTCTCGTCCACAGAATCGTTGACTTTATTATCGATTTTCAAATCCTTTAATCTTTGGTCGAATCGATGCGAAGACTGCGGACTCTCTTCGGACTCAATGTCTTCGTCAGCGCTTTCGAACTCTTCATCCGAGGCCTCACTCGAAGACATTATTGCTTTTAATTAAGATTTTGTTGAAATCAATGACAAGAAAGTGAATAAAATATAAGGAAATTAAATGAAAATAAAATCATTTAAAACATAAAACAAAACATATTTTAATATTTTCTTCATTTCATTACTGTTTTGCTCTTCAGTTCAAAGCTTTACTAATCATATGATTGCTTATGAATTACACAAATACTACGTAACGCATAAATACTCAACATTTTAGATCCCTTTCCCCTAAACTTATACAGTCATCTCAAAAATACTTTGACATCATTAAAAGTAGCTTGAGCATGGTTTTTACACTATAAATCCTACCTGTTCTCTGCTTCAGGTGACAAGTAATTTCAAAATGACCTAGTCAACAATTTCTTAGTAAATTGTCGGACAAAAATATATATACTGTAACTTTATTTAATTAGCTTGTCGCGTTTAGGCTCAGGCTTTGTTTAATCATCAGTTGTCAGAGTATTTTTGAGATGACTGTATAAATCAGTTTGACCAGGTTCATTCAAGCTTACAAGTTAGTTTTCCATACACTATATGGGCATTCATGCAATCAATTCTTTCAATTGTGCGCTAATGTGTGAATGAATTGATTCAGTAAAATGTTTATCCAATCAGAGCTATTGAATCGTATGCATGAAAGATGAGTTCATAAAAATCACATGTAATCACATTACTAATCGATGTAAACAGGAGGGGATTAATGTCTGCTTGGTGAACACACAGCTGCTACTTCTGTTAACCAATCAGACACTGTCCACTAATCAGACATTTATACCACTCGAAGCAAACTGTGCTAATTATTATTACAATTGAAAATTCAGCTGTAATACAGGCGTATGGAATTGTACTGGGATCTAATATAATTATATATAATTTGTTTGTGTCTAATGGTGTTCATACAAAAAGTAATTTAATTTTCCCAAAAAATAAGCAAAACCGCCAGGGTCACCTCCTTGTTGTGGCCATTAGCAGCTGAAAATGTGCATGCAAAACACATAAACCCCAAGACTTAGTGTTAAATTGGTACCGATAAAACCAGCAAACTCGAGGACACACATCATAGCCCCTCACCTGTAAAGCAGTGTTACTACAGCTGAATACTATAGTTATGAATACCAATTGACCCAATTATCATCTAATGGCTATATTATTAAGATTGTTACCGATAGATCTAATGTATACTCCCTGGTAATAAAGTTCGTTCCTGTTTTGAACGTGCATATGTGCAAGTTCACATTAGTTGCCAAATGACATCATTTCTCATAAAACAACTATTTTTGAAATGGTTTGAACTAAAAGGTAAATTTCTCGTCCCGTTCCTCTCCAAGACCAGGACCAATGCGAACATTTGTTGTGAGTCGACTCGGGAGCAATGAGCCCATTGTGCTGACCCGGTTGAGTCACAATTTAGTAAAACAATAACTTATAATACGATTGATTGCAACTAAAGTGACATTTCTTTAGTCAAATCAATGTTTGTTTTTCACAACCTTTTGAAACCGAAATTCACTGCAATTTTCGCTTAATTTGATTGAAGTTATAAACCATTTGACAAAAATTTATTTAAAGCTTAATATTGTTTGAAAAATAATAAAAATTTAATTTAATATAAAATCCATTTCAAGAATATATAAGATTTCAGATGCAATCAAACGGTTCGCTCGAGTTTGGCTTTAATGCCCTTCAGTTGGAATATAAGACTTCTGACGACTCGGTCTTCTGAGTCCATAGTTTGCAAATCAATTAAATAACCGGACAATACATCCAAACATTTGGTACAGAAATGGCGTCTGTTTTACAAAAAAATAAGAGTTAATATCAGAAAAATAATTCAATTTGTAGGACAAACCTATCGGGAAAGGGAACAAATGACTGATTTTCAGTGAACAGATTGATGATTACGGCCAGCACTCGGAGCAAATGGGTTTGCTTTCGGGGCCACGAACTGCCGAATTCTCGTGATTTGTAGAGTTTGTGATAGAGATCGAGTAAATGCGTTAATTTGATGCCCAACTCAAGCAATGTTTCGATAAGCCATTGGGGCTCCAGTTCCAGGTTCTGGGTCTTTGTTTCCAAATATTTTACAATAAATTCTTTGAGAAAAATAAAACAAAATATAAATATTGAATGAATGAAAGAAAAGGCGTAACGAATGACAAACCGATTGGAAAATACTTTTCAGAACTCAAATACATTTTCGCCAATTCCTTAACTTTACTACAAATCAAGTTCTTCTGCGCCTCCAATGGCTTTGAGCTCATGGCTCGCAATTCGTTATCTATAATGTTCTGCCAAATGGTTTCGATTAGGTTCGGGTCGTGATGTCCGGCGCAGTGGAGTATCGCTAACTGGCATTCGGCTAAACCGAACCGATCGGCGAATTCTTCGTACAAATGGGTTATATCGAGTAAATCAGAGTTCAGGGCATTAATGGCTTCTCTGGTTAGGCCGGAGTCGGGCAGCCTCTGGATGTGTTCGAGCAGTTGGAGCTGAATGCGCGCCACTTCCATCTTCTCCTCCAACTCATGTAAGAACTCTCCGGCCGAGGACTGAATGGTGTCTCCAATCAGTGAAGTCGGACGCGAGTCAGAACTCTTCATACATACTATAGCTCTGGACAGGTATTCCAGTCTATTGTAAAGATTGACTTCAGAGGAACGCCTTTCGGCTAATTTGCACAGTATCTGAGCGGCAGCCCTGAAGTGGCCGTTCCTCTCGTAGTACATCCAAAGCAAATCCATTAATGCTATCGAATCAGAAAAGGCAGACGTTTTCCGCTTGAGATAACTCTCCAAAAAGGGAGACTTAATCTCCAGGAGTCGATCGCTCTGTTGGTGTTCGTACAGCCAGTCATAGAGAGCGATGTGAAAGAGTTCGTCGTTTGACTGAATCGCATGCCTTAACATATCGTTCGACCGCTTCTTCGCCTCTTCCAGACTGAGTCCACTTTGCGTCGAGTCCTGTGCTCTCGGGTTAAGCAGTGATCGGCTTTGTTGGACGAGCCGTTCGTATATTTCAAGCAACAGTTTATAGCACTCAGTTCTGGCGCCGAAGGCATAGCATCCCATCTGATCCTCCATTTGCTCTCCATTTCTGTAGTAATGAAGCGCTAAGTTCTGCGGATCGCGATTGAGGGCCGTTAGCAGACATATGTCGACCACTGCTTCATACCATTGAACCGACTGGAAGAGCTCGCAAACGGCCGGCAGGTTTATACGGGCGCCGATCTTCTTGCACAGATTCAAAGCGCTCTCCAATTGTGACGCTCTGTCCGTAGGGTTGGCTATAGTTTTGGCTTTCATTACCAATTCGTGTGCCTTCGCGTGCAATGCGTTCTCATTCTTGTAAATCGATGGACAGACCTCTTGAAGGCGTTTATTGATTATATCAGTCGTCGAATTGTCTTCAATAAATCGGCGAACGAGAGCACTGGCCAACAAAGTGGTCATTTCGTTGCCATAAACGACCAGATCTTTGAACGTCATTCCAATCAATTGACTCTGTTTTTCAGCCGTAAGTATTGCAGTGATTGCGTGGAACTGGTGGTCGCACAACAGCTTCCAGAGCCCCAACACTTCGATGCAGTGTTCGATTAGTTTCAAAAGAAGGTGTAATGAGTTTCGTTCGTTTGCGAACACATCACTGGCCCTAAACATAGTCTGATAAGAGGACAAACTCTTACGACTACTGCTCTCGTGTTCGACATTCGGCGAGAATTTTATATTAGTTTTAAGAAAATCTCTTAAATCTGTTAACCGATTGTCATATAATTTGATTTCATTGAGTGATATATTGCTTATCAGAAACTCTTTCGGGCCGTCAGTCGATATAGTCTTCTGAGCGCTCACTGTCTTTAAGCTCCAAACGGGACGAATGATTCGCGAAAAGTATAGGTAAACCCCATTATGTTTATTGGAATACTGGAACTGAACTGTGTTGAGCGCACCTGTCATTAAAGGCTCATTGCGTGCCATCTGAGCAGAAATGTCTGAAGGACTCAAGTAATTGGGTTGTAGTGATTGCGGCGCTATTGGAGAGGAAGGCGTTGAGAACAAGGGCTGATTGACTGATGAAACCGGAGTCGAAATCTGTTGTATAGAACGGTCGAAAGCGGGACTCGGGTATTGGTGCGGAATGGACTGGGTTTGGGGCTGACCCGATAGTATGGCCATCGACTGCGGTTCGCCGCCGAAGTGAAAGAACGCAGAGGTCGACCACTCCTTGATCTTCGCTTCTTGTACTGACTTAGAACCACAAGCGAGGATCAGAGCTATAGCACATCCCTGTGCACCCGAATGTAGTGTAAAGAATGCTTTGACGGCTTCGTTATCATAGCCTTGATTTTCGATCAGAAGTTGGAGTAATTGGTCGACAATTCTGGGCTTAAATCCAATGTGAATGCCCTGAGAGGTCAGGAATATGAACTTTCGCGGCTCTTCCATGTGTTGGGTCACTAATAAGGGCGGCTCTATTGGCACCACTCTATTGTTCTTCAGGACATACGTATGGAAGGGCTTGTGAGCGATTGTCTTCACTTCTTCAGCCATTTTCCATATTTTGCTATTCAGTTGAGTCACAGAAAAGAGTTCCATCGGTTCCGCATTGAAGGCAAACGAGTCGTTGCTTATCGTCCACAACAGGTCTTTGTTCTCCAGTTGTGACGAAACCATTATAAGAGTTCCCCTCTTGTAGTGAGACGAGTGAACGGCTGTCGGCCTCTGCGGTGGAGACGAAGCCGTGAAACCGGGCGGCAGTCGAACGTGCAGTAGAGTCAGGCCGAACGGGCGCTGCTCTGGAGATGTCGGCGATGTTGTTGTGAAGTAGAGCCGAACCCCGGCTTTTGTCACTGCTATCAGGTTTATGTGAACCGATTCGCTCTCTTCAATGGCACTGATAGACACAATGGGCTTAAAGTTCATTTGATCGATGGTTTGGGCCGCAGACGAGGCCTCGCATACAATCGAGTTAAGGCTCTTTGAGGTCACTCTGTATGTACTCTTGCCGTCTGAGCCGAGATCGAAGACATCTATAGATCCACTTTCAGAAAGAGTGTACAGAATATGTCTGTTCTCATCCAAATCCGTCTGAATTATCACATCTACACAAATGTCAAATCAATTCAATTACTGTCCAAACAGTTGGTCTGTTATTCGATTCATACCATCTTTGGATACATTAAGAAACGACGGAATAAGGAATGAAAGCGCACTCGAAGAGTGATTCACTTTCTTAGACCTGCGGCCGAACCAACCGTCCTCTGCCTGATAGGTCACCTCATAGACACAGCCATCTCTGCCGCCCAGGAATATGCGTCCGTCCAGTGACCCACAAATCACATTCATTATGACGTTATCGGTGGGCACTCGGAATATGGGTTCGGGAACCAACAGAAGATCACCCAAATCGCTGTCTTCTTCTGTGGCGCCGAATGTGATTCCGAGTAATAGTATTTCTATGGCTGTCGTCAACACTAATAAGTACTTTATGTGTGGTTTGAAAACACCTGAAAAATAAATAAATAAACAAATGCTTAGAATTCGCAAAAAATTGATTAAAATTCGAGTCATTATTAATACCGGCTTTGGGTTTGACTAAACCGACACTTAATATGGTTTCAGTCAACCCGTCATAATATGCGACATCAGTTCCGTTGTCGTAATTCCACAGATATATGTATGAGTCGATGGCCACCCACGCCCTCCCGATCTCCGGCATTACACCCATTTCGCAGTTCTGTTGGATGTCTTCAATGAAAACAATTGAATCAATCGATCGAAACATCCAATGGTTTGACAGCACTTACGGGCGAACTGATCCAGTAATCCCTTCGGCAGAGGAATTGTCGTCAAAGCACTGAATTGAGAGATCGTTAGACTCTGAGCACCCGAACCAAAGTCAGACAGATTTGGATAATCGCTGTCTTGAAGACCAGAAACGGTTGGAAATCCTTAAGATTGAAGTCAGAAGTCATTAATTGCTTTCATTTATATATAATTTCATTCATATTATCCATACTTTGCGTCACTTTCAGGGAATCCAACATTTGAGGGAACAGTGAGTCTGAGTTCAGCACCTGATCCACACTATTGGCTGCACTTTCGTAGGCATTGGTGTTGACAGCAGTGCCAGCGCTGGACACGTCTGCTCTTCCACCAGACATGGGTTGACCGGTCATCGGGTCGAGGGCTGAGACCACTATTGTCATTGCGAGACCACTTGAGTCCACTTCAGTTCAGTCTTCGGCTGCGAATTCAACTCCAGAACCGAATCAATGCATAAATACAACTATTTTTCTAAATCTTTGCTTCAATTCATTCGACTATAATATAAATTAGATTATATTTAGGCCTAAAATAGTGAGGATTTGAATAAACGACAAATAATTATTGAATTGAAGTTAAATAACAATTAAAATAATAGTAAATAAAAGTGAAAATCAAATCAAATGATTGAACAGTAATCGCAATCATAAGCACTGAATGACTATAAGCGCCAAAACATGAAAAGCATTGAGAAATGACCGGCAGTTCAGTAAACCTCAGTTTTGAACAAATTTCGATACTTTTCATATAAAACGTTACGATTTGTGAAGATTGAGAATGCATACCAGTCCTCATCCATTACCTATGGCTTAGTGTAATGGCTAACATATTATAGTACATTCTGGTCGTCATTATCTCTATTTTAGAGTCACTTTATTTTGAATATTAAAAAACAGATAAATATTTAGACAAAACAAGTGTCGCCACAATGTGTTGAGAATTAGTTTGAATCCAGTTTCGACTATTAATATGCAAGATCATATTCATATAAATACTGTATAAGCAGTGTAGGCCCGGTCAAATTAAACCTGTTAATGCCTGATTGCCTTGGATACAATGTTCAATAGTATTGCCTTGGTTAATAACCCTTTGATTTCTATAGTTACACATATTTGAGAACTGCAGTCATAGAGACAGAAAGCGCAGGGAATATCTGAAAGAACAATGCAAATTGATCAGGATAAAAATTCATTCAACACTTATTTCAGGAATTTCCCTAAAAATATTTATTTTGAACCTGGCAGCACAATACATTTAAACAAGGCTGGTACAGAATTGTGTTAACCACTTTGTATAATATTGAGTTATTTCCGAATTTCTCTTATTGATAGCATTGATTCATAGAAAATTCATAATGCGACCTAGTAGTAGTACTGTACCCTATTATCCAAAATATCTACAAGGTGCTTTTTGCCTGTGCCTTAGCTTTTCTCATCTTCAGTCTTTCTCTACACTTTCTATCTTTCTCTCAGCCTTTTCCTTACTATCCATACTTCCTCTAGAGTTTAGACCTATTTTCAACCTTCCATAGCCTTTTAAAGCCATTTCCCTAGCCAGGCAAAACTATATACTCCACTCCTTATTAATAACGTGGAGTTAAAAATTAAGAAGTTTACCATATTCTAGAGCAAAAAAAACCAGCAATGAATATCGAGAATGATCATATTTGAATACTCTTAAAATCAAATTCAGGAAATCACTTACAGGTGAGGGGCTATGATGTGTGTCCTCGCGTTTGCCGATTATCTCGGTGCCAAATTAACATTTAATGTTAGTGTGTTCTGCATGCAAATTTGTAGCGGCGAATGGCCACACCAAGGGGGTCATAATGGAGTTTAAGCTTAGTTTTTGGGAAAATT
>JAQIWA010001816.1:0-16097 GCA_034693305.1 Eueremaeus valkanovi
GCAAAACAATACTATTTTGTATTTATAATTATTATTTATTAGTATATATATTATCCCGAAGGAATTTTTCAATTATCTTATGTAACTTAGAAGTTTTGATAAAACATGTTTTGTACTTGCTCACTTTCCTTTTGATTTTCGAGAAAATTTGTGCATGATTCTGCATCATTTTTTCATTGTTTTTAATGGATAAAATTTCATCAAATTCTGAACGAAAAAATTCTAACCTTGTCAACTCCTTTGTAAGAAACTCATTTTATTCGAATCAGATGCTTTTTGAGATTTTAAACGATACCAGGTTTGTCCTTGATCAATTTGAAATAGATTATTTCGGAAAATTTAAGTGGATTTAGGAATGAGGCTCAAATAAAATTTTTGCCATCTTCTTAATAGAAAAGTCAATATTTCAGCCTTTTCAAATCTAGCGCCTTGAATTGTGCAAGGATATTTTTCATATATAAAATCAAACCCCAACTATCCCTCTTTCAAATAAGACCAACTTCAATATTATACCCCCAGTAGTTTTTCTGTGGCGCGCGATTCAAAATTGCCCCTTACATGAATAACACTGTATAAACTAAGCAATATGTGTACGAAAGGTATTTTCAAAAATGTGTTCGGGTCAACTTCAATCATAGACAATTATTTGTTAGCCCTGTACAGTACCCATGACTGTACAGTAAATCTGGTAGATTTCATACAACAATAATTATGATCTTTAAAATTACTCCTCGTCTTAGATGTTCTTCTATTCTATATTCTGTGTATTTTCTGGAACCCTGTTATCAAACGAATTGTATGTTTAATCGATTGCCTAATGATATCATATCCTGAAGGGATAGCAATTCGTCAAATCAATACTATTCTGGATCATTCCTGGAAATATGAGCCATGAACTATACCTAATACTATCGACAATCTGATACTGGACGGTGAGCGTAGTGAGCAAGGACTGATCCGGAATATAGTGAGGCTCATTTATACCAATATTTTCTAACAATTTTGTTATTTTTGTGTCAGATATGCTCTATAGAGACGGTTAGTGTACAGTATGTACAGTGTGTGCACAGTTGTTCAGAATCTGTACATACTGTGCATTCTGGTTGTGCACATTATGTGCACATACAGTGTAGAGCAGATCCGAGTCACGTGACTCCAAATATTTGTAGTGCTTTTGGTTCTTATGTATGGTTTGGACGCATGAATGAGTAGTTCTAATGCCTGGCACAGGTAGTCGAGCTCTGGCACTATGGGCTAAATGCAGATTTACTAACACTAACACTAATGCACTATTGCTCGCATAGGAGAGACACAACTGAACAGAAGAGCAATACTAGTGAACCAAATGGTGACCAAATGTGTCACAACTGAAGACCCAAAGCGTGCGAAACATAAATACCATTCTTTCGGTCTCTTATTGTCCGAACCAACCGATTGTCTCAACTGATTGCCATTACTTGAGAGCAAGACTGCCATCGAGTGGAAGCACTCAACCCATCGACCGATTGATTGCAATCCAACCTAAGGTCAGATCAAATACATTATCAAAATCTCTATTCGTTTCCATTGGTTCCCAAACTATACGTTCGAACCATTGGTCTTGTTATCCATTATTTCAATTGTGATTCGAAGAGTGGGTATATAATATTGGCAGACAGTATATGACTGTCCATTGGTCTGCACTGCACTGCACTGACACCACTGCTAACTGTGCCGTATATTAAACTGTGTATAAACTATGTGTCTCTATGTCTGCCCTTTGACTGCCCTTTCACTACAATTGTGTCAACTATTCTCTACTCTATATAACGGTTCCCAATATTACTGGACTCAAGAACTTTAAGCATAGGTTATGCCGAATACTACCGGCAGAGCACAGGTAGCACACATTCATTTTGCTGACCACCTTGCTTGCTATTAATTCCTATGTAAAGTCAATTTTATTCATTTCTGATCAATTGAACTCAAGATCACTTCTTCTGAGTTCTTATATTTGCATTCATTCATACTTTCGCTTATGCTTTGAGTAATTGGTCTTCACTTACCCGACAGTGCTTTTCCGATAGTAGGCCACAAATGACCAAAAGTATACATTACTATTGGGTTATGCGATAACCGAAAACCATAGTCTGATCCGCAGTCAAACGTAAGTCCAGTCTTCAGTGGACTCTATAAGCAATAGATTTGAGCAGAGCTGACAATTGCTGGCTTATGAACCAGTTTTATAGAACATTAAAGTGCATCCACTCATGCATTGCAAGCATATCTTTTATATCCAGGGAAGCTTAAATGCTGACTCGCGAGGCATTAGCTCAAACATTATATCTGTGTACAGTGTACAGTGACATTCTTTGTGCTATACAATGGGTAGCTTATGGGGCAATATGTAAATTACGGAGTCAATGGAGAGGTACTTGGCTGATTTTATGTATAACATTATATAGCATGTACTTATAGTCCAACAGGTATAGCATCAAAAATCAAGAGATAATCACAACTATATATAGTTGTCATTTATGAGATAAGAGGCACATATTTCCATAATATGAATTCTATTCAAAATATCTCATTGACTGGTTCATTTATTATCTTGTTTATCAATTATGAATCATAATTTATGATGTTTTCGGTCAAACTTTATTAAATAGGGATAGGGAGGGCCAAACTCGACAAACCTAAATAGGGTAGGTATAGGGTGAGGTAAAATGGCGGATTTTCCCAAAAATGCTGTGGGGGGACTCATGGGATTTGTGCCACAAATTTCCGCCAACATAGGGGGGGGGGAGGGTTACAAACTCATCGGAAAAATGTCACTTTAAAAACCCAATTTCAAAACCTAGGGGGTATTTTGGCTATAACACACCCCCTTGGCATTCCTAGTATTAAAGTAACCTGTACAAAATAATGAATATGATAAGTACGATAGTATCATACATATAGTGCTCTCATTTGCTCTCATGTTGTTAATTGAAAATCAATAGCTATGCTGGATATTGAGGCTAAGATCAAATATTAGTTTTAGCAAATTCTTTTAAGAATTTAAAATGAACTGGTCTTTAGTCTTGATAGGAAGAAGAGGGGGTGAGCTATGACGATTGTAGCTTGTTTGTTTGCTTTTAGTCATAAGATTGTAGACATTTGCGTCGATTTGGATAAGTTTCGGGACTTTTGTTATTATAAGTATTTGAATAAAAGGCAATAATTTTTGGTTTTATTTATGAATTGCGAATTCACTGTGTGTTCAATGAGTGAGACATTAGGTGTAAGTGAATGAGCTATTGGGGCAGAGATCCAATGTTGCATAACTACAACAACCGATTGATAGTCTTCTTATCAGTATTTGAGATATCAATTAAATTAGAGATCGTTTGGATTTGGGACTCATTTCTGATTATCTGAACTCTAACTGTGTTTATGACATAGAGTACAGAATAGAGTGAATAGAGAGTAGTGTTGAGTAAAGCGGAGTTGAAATGAGTTTTGTATACATTTATAAATAGTTTTGTGTTTAATGTTTAGTCGAATGTTTGCCATTCGGTCACAGATTGAGTGCTTGATGTGATTGCAGGTCTGTCTCATTGGAATCGGGTGTTGGACTGATTGACTGACTCAATGGTCTATCTGTGTGTGTGAGCGCTCAGTCAGAGTCAGTCTCTTTGAGAGCAATATATAGAACACGAGTTTGAGTTGAGTTTGCATTCACTTCTGTGCTGTCACTGATAGTGCTGTATAACAGTTAAAAAGTACCTCTACTTCACTACTTCACTGGCATAGACTCGTATACTCGCACAGCACAGACATCATTGCTTTCCCTTCCTATCAGACCCTCTTTCCAGTAGAGACTAACCGATCACTCAATTAAATGTTGGAGAATAGGTCTGTCGTCTGAACGCAATCGCATTCAGACTATAATATTGGCAGCATTTATGACTAGGGCTGACCTGTGGGGCAAATGCGCACAATTGCCCCGGATCCACAAGCCGAATAACCTGTCCCATTGCAATGAGTGACCTTGCTTCTTACCAACAATTGGCTTCTCCTCTGTGTCCACACAAAAGCAAATCTTATGGACTCCAGAAAAAGAGGGCATTTGTTTGATGTTAGCGTCTGGTGTGGCCATTGTGACAGACGGTGGCCATCCCTGGTTGGGTCTGTGCGAGAGTGTGAGAGAGAGGGAGAAGTGAGAGCTGAGGACTGACTGCCAGAAGTATTTGAGTGCGAATCAGATACAGAAGAATAAGTAGAGACTGACTGAACGATCGCTGACTGAGAAGAGAGCGAAACGAAGACTAAAATCAATAGAACTCTGAACTGATCTGAACTGATCTTTGGGCCCGAACTCACACATAAAGCGGTGGTTCAGGCCTTCAGAGGAGACAGAGTTGCGCACAAGTGGTCAGCGCGAGTGCCACAGAAACTGGACATTAGCTGACAATCGATAATCGGTGGCAATGAATGGTCTGAATGATTGGCTTTAGCTCTGATGGTATGCATTGATATTTGGTATTTGAAAGCATCGAAAGTATTTGCAAAGCATTTCTGTTTTGCTTATCCTTTGTTTGTATTTATATTTTTCTTCTAATTCTGTCTTCACTTCAGTTCTGTTCAAATCAAAAGTTAAACAGAAATTAGTGTTAAATGTCTGTCAATGAGTCGAATGTATGCGAAAGCCAATACATTGGGTCTGTTATAGCCTTAGTCTGTGGGTTGGGAGCTCTGGCCTCAGGGCTAGACTTGAACAGAGAAATGCTGTGAATCTGGTCTTTGGATGGTCTGCGCCGCGCATTCCGATCCTAACCTTTGCATTCGGTGCTCAGCTTTCGGACAATTCGGTCAAACTATCGCTTGAATTGTCAGACAAACAGTGAAACTATTGTTGTGTTTCAAACAAAGTCTAAACAATTAAATGGATTAAAGTTTTGACTAATAATTATCAGTCGATTGCTTTGATTGTAAGATATATTGGTTTTCATTCCGTCCGCAAACCAACGCTTTAATGAACGTCACGTCACGTCTGACGTAAGGTCTATGTGCTTCGTCACACACAGTGACAACACTGGCCTCTGGGCGGGCACTCTGTGACGTACTGCCAGTTCTTCATGTGAACAGTGATGGTTACGTCAGCGACAGTGCAGTCACTCTGAAAGAGCTGTTCAAAGCTTGCAATGCCTTCAATGCCTATCATTAACGTTGAATTGGCTGTAGTTCTGCCAAAAGTCCAAATGTTTTCTCTCCTCTAATATTGACAATAAGACCATTCGTTTATATGATATCCGATCGTAGCTGTAGTCAACTTATATTAGAGAGAGATATGCTGTTTGTGCCCAATGCTCTACCAGTGCTCTACTGTTAGTCGCACTGTTAGACTCTGGTAGACTGTAGAGTGTAGTTTGCACTGAGAGATGGGTCGATATATGTATGTAAGGGTGGAATAAGTTTACTAAACTTTTTTGAGTCGAAAAGCATTTAATTATTGCTTTAATATTGTATTAGAGATTAGATAACTGTTGCAAATGTAGTGCTTATCGCAAATAATATTAATATTATTGTTACGAATGCTATCCATTCGTTTGGTTTCTTAGTTATTATTTAAAAACTTTTTTCTTCTTCTGATAAATAATATTATTTCTACAAAACTTACAGTCGTTTCGAAAGAAAAATATGTTTTATTTGTTTGCGTTCGAGAATTGGAGTAATAATTGAATAAAAGTTTTGAATTCAATTCAATTGATTCGATATAACTATAACTATAACTAAAGTATAGTTGAGTTCAGTTCTTATCTGTTGGTAGAGTACAGCAAACGATAATCACTTTATGGTTTGGTTTCCACTTTACACAGCCTTTCGTGTCTTCACTAAAGTTCTCGTATTTGACTCGCATTACAAATAATAGCCATTTATTAGTCAATTATAACTCACTCTTCGTTTGACGATGTCTTCAATTAATCCCAAAAATAATAAACATTTAAATACTTTAAAATCGAATTCAAATAAATTAATAGAAATGTTTGGCTTTAGTCCAGAGATGTCTTCTTCGAGTGGCCATCGACTGGGCGTCGGCACGAACTCGACGTCCTCTCCAATCATGTCTCACGTGTCGGCCCAAATGGGTCCGCAGTCAGCGGCACTAATGCACGCGGGTCTGGCCTCACAGCGCCAGCACTGCTACCTGTGCGACCTGCCTCGTGCGCAGTGGGCCCTACTTCACGAGTTCAGTGAAGTGGTGTGCAGGGGATGTGTCAACTATGAGGGCGCCGACAGAATCGAAATGATATTAGACAACGCACGGCAGCTCAAGAGGGCTGCCTCAGGACAGGGCCATTCGCACCCGCACTCGCACTCCAGTTCGCCATATGTGGTGACCCAATCATCGTCGCAATCATCTCATGGCGTCGGTGTCGGCGCTAACGATCATCACGTGGTGTCGGCACCACTGCTCAGACAACAGCCGACACAATACAAACTGAATGGAGGTCTACCTCAACAGTACGAACAGCACCGGACGACTGGCCAACAGTTCGATATAGGCACATCATCGCGCGGTGGGGGCAGTCCTGCGCGCGCCTACCCTTCGCAACAGATAGTGACGGCAACGGCGGCGCGCAATGCGAGCGCAGCCAATAAGCGTACGATCCATACGATTGTGGACAGCGATGGCGTTGTGGACAACAACGACAACCCAAGCAATAGACCTCAACAGCAGCTGATAATCGAAGACTCGACGGGTATTGTGAATGTGACCCGACCTCCGCTGACCAGAGGTGAGAGTTTGCCGGCAGTGATGGCAGCGCCGGGAGTGTCGATCGCCGACCCGAGCCTCAGGAAGTTGACCCGAGACCCACATGTGGTGGGCGGCCATCACAGTCACCCACCAATGGTCGGCCGCGTCTACTCGTTCGACGCGACGGTCACAAAGACGGCCACAATTCCGATCGCGGCCTCGAATGCGGCCAAAAGCACGTTCTATTCGGTGACCACTTCGTCGCCACCCCTGTCCTCAAACCCCAACTCGAACGCCATCGCAAAGAAAGCCCGACTCAACGAGACCTCCAGTCAGGCCCAGTCGACGGCCAACGCAACCCCACCGGCGACGGCGACCCCACCGGCAGCACAGGCGGCGCCACTCAAGTGCACGCTATGTCAGGAACGACTAGAGGACACACACTTCGTTCAGTGCCCGTCAGTCTCATCGCACAAATTTTGTTTTCCGTGCAGTCGTTCCTCAATCAGACAACAACAGCAACAGCACAGCACAAACGGAGGCGCCGGAGCCGGAGAGGTGTACTGTCCGTCGGGCGAGAAGTGCCCTCTCCTGGGCTCGAATGTGCCCTGGGCCTTCATGCAGAACGAGATCGCCACCATTCTCCAGGAGGACCAGGGCTCGGGTGCGGCGCCGACCGGCAACAGTGCGCAGCAGAACGCGAGCGGAGAGCACGGGAACAGCACTCCGACGCCGTCGGGCGCCAACTCGAACCCCCCCTCGTCTGCACAACAGTTCAAAATAAAAAAGGAGCGAAACAGCGAATGATTGCAACCATTCGTTCGACGACTCGACTGAACGTTCAGTTCATTTGAATCGGATTTTCACAAAAACTTTCTCTTTGTTTGTCTCTATTCATAGGTTTCGTAAAACTCGACTCCTTTTGGACTCATATGATATGCACTTAAGTTATATAAATATCCATACATTTGGACAACAAATGCCTAAACACTTAAATATAACAATAATTGTGTCGTCTTTTAAAACATTTTCTTCAATCGATTGTAAATAAAAAAATAATTGTTTTTATGTCTAAAACAGAAAATTAATTAATTTTTGTTAAATTAGATTTCATTTCATTTTTTATACTGTGAACTAAAGTCTGTTTTTCGTGTTATTCTCTTCCTTTAGGAATCGTATCATTAGTTTAGTCACAAAAACAATGATTGAATTTATTTGCATTAATAATAAAAATTATATTCATTTTCTTTAATGCATTTCTCTCTCATTTAAATGAAAAATCGATTCTTTATATCAATACTAATATTGAGTAAGTATTCGAAGAATTTATAATTTTTAACATATTTTTGTAAATTTGTTGTTAAATAAAAATTCATTTCTTGGAAAAAAAAGTCGACAATAATCTGAGTTAATGTTAACAAAAATTGTTGATTAGATATACCAAAAGTTATGGCGTTATAAAAGACAATACGAGTTATAGATTATTCGGAAAGTACTTTGCATTCAATTCAATTCAAAACATGATTTGTTGGAAAAGTTTTATTTTATTTTTGTTTCACAAAACGCATAAAACAATTAGAATTAATAGTGAAATACTGTATAATATCAGCAATAAGTGAATTGATTGTGACTTCGATTTCATTGCATTTATTTGGGAATTAAATTCGATAAACGTTTTATTTGCGATAAAAACAGATAAAAGTTTGGAAACAATTACTTCATTTTGAATGTATATTAAGATTATATCCCCGACAACAACAACACCGCCGAATGATTACAACTATGTAACCAAACTTTGCCAGAACTTTGGATTTAGACTAAACATTGGACAGAGAGTAATGCGAATCCAAACCCTTATCATTGGGTACATATGCTATCACTTGCTGTATATTAAGCTATAATATGATTGCACTTATAGGACATCAAATATAATTTATAGCAGAAATGATAAGCCAGGCTAATGAGGGTAACATTATTTTCAATTAGATTTTTGCGCCTAAACTGTAAGCAATAGTTTGAAAACAAAGACAGAATAAGGAATACAATTACTGTATTAATGAACAGAATTATTCAAATTCTAAACCAGTTCAGTTCACTATTTTCTCATTTCTCGGTGTCAGTTGCATAAAATGATCCAGTGGTTAATTAATGGTATAATATTTACAAACAATTATTATTAGTTATCAAGCATAACTTATCATTAATGAAATGTTCATATTTTGCAGAAATCCGATTTCAAATATTATTACTCTTCGTATGAATTGTATGAATCAAAAAGTTTGCGTTCAATCAAATGTTGAGTTTTTAAGCGATTGTTTATCTCTTCGTTTTTAGTGATAATTCTATTCAATTAAGTCTCTCTGACTCTGACTGACTCACAACTGATAATAAAACCGAAATAAAGCAATAAAAAAGTGATAATTATATACCATATACTGTATTTCAAACCCTAAAACCACTCAAATATAACGCTTTTCTTCTTTCGTATACTTGTATACAGTATTTGTCGCGTTTGCCATAATTATAGTTGTGATCCACAACTGTTACAACTGTCAGATAACCCGTACGGAAGATGTTGTATACCCTTTAATCTTACGAGAAGTTGTTTAACCTTCCATTTGTCATAGTCCGGGACCCCGGGTGGTCTGACATATAGAAAGTTTGACCATGACAGTCCCGTAATAGAGGTATCTGTACTGTGGCGAGCGTTTGCCCAAAACAACTACTGTTCCGATAATTTTTATTGTAATTAAACATTAAATAAATTAATAAAATTATTAATTGTTCTTTAAGGCCAGCGCACCCATAGCTCACCCATAGCTCACTACTCACTAGTAGAGACTTAACTTTTAGCTGCAGAACTGAAGTTCGACCCCTTGACCCGGTTGGTCAAGATTTGAATTCACTATTTATGCAAACAATTGTTCTTTTAAAATAAAAGCAAGGACACATTTAAATCAATCCGAAAGAGTCCTGGATTATCCTTGATCTTATATGAAATGTCTTGGATTTTGACTACTTTCAGATTGTCTTGGTTTATAGTACCTTGTCACCCCCAGGTCGTAGTGTGAATTAGATAGTTATTTGTGGGAGAGTTTGAAAAGAAGTCATCCCATAATGTATGCGAGCGTTCAGAGTAAGACAGTTCGAGTGATTGCATACACATAATAGTTGAGGACATTTAGTAAAACTACAGAATTTTAAGATAACTGGCTGTTAGTTCTGTACATTTTAATCAAGTTCTATATCCTCCTCAATCGAAATCCTTTTGATAAGATATCTCATTATTATCGCAAAAACTATTGGCCTTAAGCTCTCCTTATTATGACATTTGGTTCTAAATTAATATTGAATTTCATTTTTAATACGAAATAAATTACATTAAAATTAAATTATTTTCTATTTATTTGTCAAACGACTTATTCGATTAGAGAAAGCGCTTTAAATTGCCATTTATTGGAAAACATTATGAGATGTGAGTCAACTGACCAGTAAAATGTAGGGGTGGGCAGGTGGGGGGTGGAAGTGAGGCAAAATTGCGATCGTTGGTAGAGAAAATTGAAAATCGGAAAAATATCCCCTAGGTTTTTGTGCCGGAGCCATAACTCCCCAGAACTTTTTGCCTGATATAGGAGAAAAATGGCGGCTTCGCCACCCCTGTCCAATTTTCAGGAAATGCCCGATTTTCGGCTAAATTCTATTAAATTGACTACAATTAAGGCTAAATTAAGCTTAATTTCGGTCAAAATCGGTTTTAGGCGCAATTTGGCCCATTTCCTGTCCGCGATTTCACCCCCTCTATACTTTCCCCAGGTTTGCTGAGCTTGGCTAATGTGCGCTTGCTTTCAATTATGGACTTCTGACCACTTGTCGGCTGACTTAGACTTATTCTGTGCAAACATTCATTGAAATGAAAACACTTAACAAAGTTAACTAAGTTTGGTCACCATAACCAGGGATCCAGAGCTTGGTTATGAGAACTAAGGTTAGTTAACTAACCTATGAACAACTAACTAACAGTTCATACTTTCGGTTGGTTATAGGGCTCAGTTGGCTAAGCCATGAGTCGACCAACCAATGTGTGGACTCGACTCAAGATTTTATATTATTTTAGAACTAATTTAAATGTAATTTAATTTTTATGATTCAATTGATTTCATATTTTCATTCCTATACGAACGGGTCGGTTAGGGATACCAAGACTGTACTCAAGAGTAGGGGAAAGGGATATGAAATGAGAAGTCGATTCTGGAGTTCAGTCATAGCCGACGAACAGTCAGTCAAGGCTTTGAAAGCAATGACTCAATCGATAGACTTCTCTCTCAAAAGTCAATTCATTTTAGAGTTGTTTTGAGTCAAACCCGATTCGAGTGAGCCTTACATTCGGTTTATATACATATCGATTGAACTAATGGTAAATTAGGGTTCGGTTAGACTTAAAAATGTTTCTACAGTTCAATCAAATAAATGTTTGTATTATATAATGTTTGAACAGATTTCACAAAATCTATAATAAATGACGCAATGATTGGAAGCAGAAAAAAGAGAGGAAAAGGAGAGCAACTGTTACAGTGAAGTGCAGCTCAAGTGAGGCAAAGTCAGGTTAAGGTTGTTAAGTGACAATATGTGAACTCAACTCTAATTATGACTAAATAACTGTAAAATTAGAAATGAATTCAAACAATTGGCGATAAAGCATATAAACAACATTTTTCCAAGTTTTTGTCCGAACACATGAATTGACAAGAATATTGAATACAAGCTCAATTCGAACAAAGATTACCAACTTATTGAATGAGCCGACACAATTAAAAATCAAAACAGTTGATCACAATTCTAACTCTGGTTCTAATTCTAATGGTCACAAATGGACCCGAGCCTATTTAGTGAATTACAGACTAAGGCTAAATGGTTTACATTCACACAATACAAACTGTAATTGTGCTAAACCTCAAACAACCTTATGATCAGTGTTTTTAATGCTCTGCACATACAGTACAGTAAAGCCTATATATTAGGAGTCATTTAAAGTGTATTTACGTTATATTTATTTCACAACTGTTTTGCAAAACGTATGACTCGAATGACGAGAATCAGTGAAAGAGTGAAACAAATAGTATTGAGAATAGTATCGAGTATTCAGTAAACAAAGCGTTTGACTACAAGTCAGACAATTATACCAATAAATAGCAAACGTTTTCTTTGCGTTCAATTCGTTTGAATTGATTTAATTTAATAAACATTTTCTGCATTTTATTCATTCATTCATTCATTCATTAAATATTGTTTTGTCTGTCAATCGACTCAATCGATTGATCCCAAGAATGTCTACCGATTTGGACGACAATGAGTTCGATTTGGACTACTCTGAAGAGGAAGACAATGAGGACATCGACGACCCCAACAATGAGCCCGAATATGAGGCGTCGGTCGACGAGATAATGAGCGAAGACTTGGCCATAGATTCGGAGTCCAAGTACTCCAAATACAATGTCTTAGGAGTGACTCAAATCGTGGATCTGATGAACGATTCGCTCCGAGAGGTCGAGTCTGTCATCCAATTGCCTAATAATCTGATTCGCATTCTTCTCAATCACTTTAATTGGGATAAAAACAAACTTTTGGAACAGTATTTCGACGGCAGTCGAGACCAGCTCTTCAGTGACGCCCATATTGTCGATCCCAACGATCAGTCGACGTCTTGTTGTCGACTCAAGTCTAACAAATACATCAATTGTCTCATCTGTTACAACGAAGTACTCGAAACCGATATGACGTCCATCTCTTGTGGCCACGAATTCTGCGTTTGTGAGTATTGTTCCCATTGTTTGAGTCTTTGTTTTCGTTAAGTCTTTCCCTGTTTTTCGTGCATTTAATGACGTATTCACTGATGTATTGATTGCTATAAATAGCTTAGAATTGAATGATTTAATGACTATTCATACGGATTGACAGTTTGTTGGCGCCAATACCTGACCACCAAAATAATCAGTGAAGGCGTTTGCAATGGCATCAGTTGTGCGCAGAACGGGTGCGATATTATAGTGGACGACAAGACGATCACAGACCTCATCGAAGAGCCAAAAGTCCTAAACAAATACCAATACCTGATTACCAACAGTTTCGTCGCTTCCAACCGATTCCTGCGCTGGTGTCCGAGTCCTGACTGCTTGAGTGCCATTAAAGTCGAAAATTATATCGAATTTATTCCTATAGAGTGTAAGTGCGGATCAGTCTTCTGCTTCATCTGCGGCGAGAAATGGCACGAACCCACCCGGTGTGCAGTCCTCAGGAGTTGGAACAAAAAGTGTTTGGGAGAGAGCGGAGAGAAGATCGACTGCGAGACCGCCAATTGGATCCTCTCCTACACTAAGGTATGTCCTATTGGTTCCAATGAATACAATGCCATCAATACCTGATGTCTTGTCTCTACCCCTCAATAGGAATGTCCCAAATGTAAGGCTCCGATCGAGAAGAACGGCGGCTGTAATCACATGACATGCCGTAACCTTCAGTGCAGATTCGAGTTCTGTTGGATCTGTTTGGCCGACTGGGCTAAGCACGGGTACCAACAGAGTTGCAACAAATTTGAAGAAAGCAAAGAGACTCAGACGGCCAGAGCTCGGCTTCAGAGGTATATCCATTACTGGACGCGCTTTCATAATCATCAGCAAAGCCTGAACAGCGAAAAGAAGCTCTTCTCGGAAGTCAACACTAAGATGGATGAGTTGCAGCTCAGGAACATGACATGGGTTGAGGTAACCCTTTTCCCTCTCTTTCCAATCGATACACACCAACAGATTCTGAACAATGTTTTTAAGACTTATTCTATTTTTGAACCTTAGGTCCAATTCCTGAAGAATGCGTTCATAACTCTCTGCAATTGTCGCCAAACCCTTATGTATACCTATCCGTTCGCGTATTACCTCCAGAGGTCGAATCAGTCGCATATATTCGAAGACAATCAGTCGAACCTCGAAATGAGTGTCGAAAAGCTGTCCGAATATCTGGAGAGAGATCTGAACGAAGTCGAGAACATTCGGCAAATGAAAACCGATATTCTGAACATTAGTCGGTACTGCGAGGGCCGGCGCAAGACACTCGTCCAACACGTGCTCGAGGGCTACGACAACGACACCTGGGAGTTCGAGCACTTGGATTAAGCCATTTAATGAGATTAATGTAATTTATGAGACATTTATTGAACTTTTTTTTTAACTCTCTATAAATATATTTACAAACTATTTAACTATTTATTCGATTATATATTTTGGACTCAATTGACGATTGATTTCTACTTAGTTTTCGAATAAAACTTTTGATGCATTCGTTGTTTGGTTTGAATTGTTCGCAAAATAACACTTATGTGAGCGCACAGTCAGGAATGGGTTATTTGATTAATAATAATTAAAATTAAATGAAATATTTTATTGCTTTTATAAATGCAATGAATTAACAAATTATAGTTAAATGCAATCAATAATACATTTTGTCGTTCGTTCGACTCATCAATGAATTCAATAGATTAACAAATGATATGACTTTATACACAATAAGTAGTGATTTGTTTAGATTCGAGAAAATTAAGTAATTATTTGAGTTAAGCGTAAATATAAGTAATGAGTCGTAAAGTGTTTGAAACAATTCATAAGATTTACAAAAGATTTCATTAATGACTAATCGGTGAAAGAAATAGAGCTCTGAGTGACTGACAGTTCCGATGACTCGATTTGCTTCATGTCTTCGTTGAAGCTATCGATCCATTGTCTGAGTTCGGGCTTTAAGTATAGATAAACCGATTATGAACTCAATTATAGGACAGAATTAGTCGTATATTTGGTAATCAATACAAACAATACAAACATTTTTATGAATCGCTTTATCCCATAAGCCCTGCGAAGACATCCGATTGTTATGCGATTTCTTACGAATCCTACCATTCCTTTGGCTCTGTCTTAGAGTCCGAGCTCTGGAAGGCTTTGGAGTGGATCTCATGATTGGCGAGAAGTTCGACGACTTGTTTGACGAATACTTTCGATGGCTTTTGCTTTTGTCGAAACTCATGTCTGAGCCCATTGTGCCCATTGAGCCCATTGAGCCCATGTGGCCGTCGAACTCATAGACACAGTTCTCATAACTATTGTCTGAATTGTTGTCTGTCTTACGAATCGGCGAAACATTGAATACTTTCTCAATCGTTGTCTTCTTTGGTCGCAAACTGTCGACCATTGCATCCATACGTTTGTAGCTCTGGTTCTCGTCCGACAATGAGTCCAACCATTCATTTGTTGTGTTGTTTTCGTCGCCGAATAACTCATCCATTGTTTCAACAAATGCTTAATTCAATTGAAGACTAAATTCAGTGAAATTTGAATGAATTGAATGCAATACTGATTACAACGCAATGCAAACGCAAACCAAAAAAACATTGAATTGTTTTCACACAAAATACGTATGAATTGCGCCAAACATTGAGCTAATGATTGGATGAGAGCTCAAAGCATACAATATATGTATCAAATGTTTGCAGACTTTTCTCAAACAGACGTATAAAACAAGTCTATAATAATTGTATGTCTTTTATACAGTTATTCCTATTCTCTGCGCATTTGTCTGTCATTTCATTGAATGTCTCAAACTTCACCCGCAGTCAAACTGAACCCCTGGTCATCTGGTCATCCGGTCATCCGAACCAGATTTGAAGAGCAGTAACAATGAAAGAGTTGCACGAATTAGGGCCAGGACTTCGGTGTGTGTGTGTGTGTCCATACAATTATTACAGCCAGGGATGGGCTGGGAGTAGCCAGGGTACAGGGAGGGTAAGATGGCGGTCCAATGCCGATTTAGCCGAACTGAAACAATGTATGCCTAATCCGGTTCATTCAAAACAAGTTTGTTTTGCGGACTCACATATTTCAGGCGCCAATTGATGTGTGCTTTTAAATCAATTCTTTTTAATATTGTTTTAAAACAATTTTTGACTTATATTTGTAGTCAGTCTACTCCAGGCATAATTCGGATACAAAACCGAATGACTCATATTTGAGATAAATTCTTGAAATAAATGAATTTTTCTTTTTGAAATTCGATCCAATCTTCGCCCTGGTCACAATGTTATTCATGTTTGTAATTTTATCTAGGGACTTTTCAAACAACCTGGAAAAAGTAGAATTTATGCTAGCTACAATATACTGTATATATCGATGAACACATATATCGACACCCATTCAAGTGATTCGACTTTAATTGACTGCAGATTAAGACTGACAGGTAAGGATGAAAATTTCACTGAAACTTTGAAAGTGGGTGAAACTTTGAGTGAAACTTTGAAATTTTGAGTGAAATTTTGAAAAAAGTGAAATTTTCATTTATTCAA
>JAQIWA010001817.1:0-16097 GCA_034693305.1 Eueremaeus valkanovi
AGTTTTGGTTATTTTTTAATATACCTGTATATTATTCTTATGCAATATATTTCTTAAATTAACCCAATTCAATGAATACCAATATAAACTAAACAGATACTATATTTATAATTTAGATGAACTAGATTAAAATGAAATTATATTCTAAGCTTAAAATTATCTAACAATAAGTATACATAAAATCAATTATATTTAAAAAATATTTAATTTAAAGATACATTAATTTTAAGTATATTTAACCTTTGCATGAATGGAAAATATGGGCATTTTGTTTATTTATATGAACCTGCTAATCATCTTGCTAATTGAGGTCTAAATTATTCTATGGGATAATACAGTATGTAATATGTCAAATAAACAGGTTAATAATACTAGTGTTAACTGGATACAATTAATATCATGCATTATCTTACTAATTAAAATGACCCGACTTGTTAATTAATATATTTCTTGACTCAAATATATTTATTTGCATACCCATGGTAATTGCCCATGGTAACTATTCCCATGGTAATGTTCCAGACATGTTATAAGAGTTAAACTATTTATTCAAAAATATTTACCATTTTTTATAATAACATTTTCATTGCAAATATTTTCACTATATATTTGAGTACAGCTACGGTATACTTAATTTCGACAACGACTGCCAATTTGTACTTTATATACATTTTAGAAAATAAAACTGAATTTTATCTAAAAAATGCAAAACAATTATAAATTTAAAATAATTTTTGTTTATTTTTTTCGTAAACTTATCCAAAACTTAGGAATTTTTAAAACAAAAATTAAATATCAAATTAATGTTTAAAAAATAAGTTACCTTTATTAGACCTTGCTGCATTTGGTGCTCATTGTGATCGAGATATAAATTGCTGATCAAATGCATGGCATTATAGCATACATTATATTCAATACAAAAAAATATCATTTCTGAGACAGTTAAAGAATAAATACAATTTATGTTTCCATTACAACTTCAAATATAACCAAGATAAAATCGATAAGAAAACAACATTTTTAGCTTGCTAAATAGGTTTGAAGTTAAATGGCAAACAAACCAAGCTCAATTCTATAATTTTGCTTCAGCTATAGCTCTTGCATAAGCTTATGATTAATTATGGAAACATAAAAAACTCGATAAAAATTACATTTGTTTTCTGTTATCTTCGTCTATATCTTCGCTTTAATTATTGTGAGCACTCTATCAGTGAATAATAGCATGTATTTTGACTTCAAAGTTCATTATAATACTGATGAAGAATACGGTGCATATTGTCTATTATTAATCTATATATTCATTATTAAAAGCTTTAAATATCTGTCGACTTATCCAAATAGCACACCAAATGACCCGAACACCTATTCCACCCGTCATTCTGTAGCAATCCTTTCCCTAAACTACCATAAAATATAAACTAAAATAAATAATAAAATATTCGTTAAAAGAGAGGCAAATATTTATCTAAACATTAATTAAAATAATTAAATAAAATAAGTTTAAGTCCAGATATTATGTCTAAACTAGAATATTATTAAGATTTGTTCAAGATTATAGTGATTTTTGTTCATTGGATAATCCAATACTTATTCTCTATATTGAATTCATGTCATTGCAAATTAAGGTTTAATCAATAAGCGGTAGAATACTTTATCAGGGTGCTTTCAAAAAGTATGTCATTCCAAATAATAAATATGCATACGTCATTTATGGAAAGCTTACTAGCTGAACTTCAATCATCTTGTTAATTTATTATGAACTAAATTAAAAACATTATTTCAATTAAAATTTCATTTTCAATTATAATCTGAAAGATTAACTAGTTCGAATTAATTAACTTTTTTCTGCTCAGCTCTTTATCATTTTGTTTTTTTGTTTTTCCAGCTTTTGTTTTGTTCTCTTTCGTAGAGAAAAGTTATCTTTAAAGTTGTTTTCTTTTTTGTAGTTAACATTTTTAACGCTCATATGAATAGAATAGTGAATTGTTATACAGTTTTTATTCTCTATTGTATTCTCCATAATATCATTAAGCATTAAATAGTTCACTTGACTGCATAACATTTAGATAGTCTATAGAATATTCTACAGAATATTCTGTATCAATGCTTATGATCTAAGGCCGGCAAAAGCGGACGAAAAAATTCTCATTTTATTTATTCGAGTGAATACAAAGTCATTCAGACATAGAGTACACTTAAATATAAGCAAAAATGAAAAATAAAAATAACATAAAAAGAAAGAAATTATACGCAAAAAAAAATTGAGGAAAAGCCGAAAAACTAAATGACTCGTTAAGTAAAAGTATGAAACAATTCCTGGACTTTCGAAATTAAACCAAAAAAAAATAATATAAAATACAATAATTTTTCACTTTTCTAAATCATTAATAATTTTGTTTTTTCTGGAAATAAATTATAAGTAAAAAAAATATTATTTATTTACTATTTCTCTATTCGAGTGACAAATGTCTTGAGGCTTATTCAATAAGAACGTACACTCAATTAAACCCTTCTCCTATATCTCCTATTAAGATAAGCTCACATATAGAGTACGTACTTTTTATGTACGTATAATGACGTACTTAATTTTTACTAAAATCCTACCTGGCCTCCCCATTGTATATCCTTATTGAATTACTCTCAACATATTTGTGTGTATGTCTGTGTGCTATCAGGTCTTATGTATACAAAACTATCTCTTCTATACTCTTCTGTGCAGTATTACAAACAGAGCGATGATTACAAACTAACTCTGCAGTACACAAATGCAACCTTTACCGCACTATTTACCCTTGAATGTATGCTGAAGATTACCGCGTTCGGATGTCGGGTAAGACCAATGTCAAACAGAATTGGCAGAAAATCTTCAAATGTTTTATATCCAATGTCCCGAATGAGGAGGAAAAGTGATAAATATGTGTTGAAAAGCGCATACAGTATACGAAGTTTTGCTGCATGTGTTCCGTCAACATAATAATAATCAATAAGCAACGTACAATTAGGCTCTTCCTTGGTCAAATTCCAAGCTTCAAATTTTTAGCTTATCGTAATTCTTATTAATCGACATAATTATTTTTTGAACTTCCTACTATTTTATCAGTATTCTAAATATGAACATGATACATTCGAAAGCGTTAATATAAAATTGAGTCCGAGTGAATTCAACAAAAAAAGGAAAGCCAACTGTAAATACTAAGTCAACAAAATTGACCCAATGTGGTTTCCCGCCCTATCCGTCCCCCTCCCTTGTCTACTCAGTCCACCCAGGCCCATCTCTTTCCGCCCCCAAACCCCTACCCAATCGAAAGTAACATTTGTTGAAAGCATGGCATGAATTCAAAATAAAAATTCGGCATTCGTTGCATTGAAATCAAAATTGATTTAAAAACTTATTGTATTTATTGGAAAAAAAATAATAATTTTTTTGTGCATTTTTGAGATGAGATCGCATTTTGTGATGAAAACTGAAGGCATGTATTCATTATGTCTTTGCCTATTATGTGATGAAAAGCTATATTGTGTTGATATTAATTGAAACATTGCATGCAATTTGATTTTATAAACTATTTAATTTAATTAAACATATTTGAACTATCATAAATTTATAATTGGCTCAAATTATTTTCTATTCATATTATTCATACATATCCTGCTCTCAAATCCCTTTTCAAAATCGTTTGAATTCCCCTTTTTTTTTTATTCAAATAATTAATGAGAAAAAAATGTACTTTAGATTAGTTTCTCATTAATTGTGTTGAAACATAAAAAATAATTAAAATATTTATAATATATTTTTTTTTTGCAGAAAAAGACATTTATTTTGTTTATTAGTTTTTATCCTTTAATTCACATTCGCTTTCATTTAAACATTTATTTTATTTCTAATTGTTATTCATTTTATTATAATTTTTAATCCGTTTGTAATTTATAGCAAGTATTTTAAGTTAAGTAGATTAGAATTTTTCAGTACTTATTTAATTTTTATTTTTATCATAATCTGTTAGAATTTATAAGTTTTAAAATGAGCAAGCTTAATACAGCAAAACAAGTACAGTTAATTGAAATAAATAATTAGCATGCTCCATCTAATTTAAATAAGGCGAATAAACAAGGTGGCTTGGCTACTAGAATCAATATGGTTATAGAAGCCTGGTGATAATTAAATTGAACTTGAAATATACTAGCTCAGTTGAAATTCTTCCAAATGTCTAAGCGGCCATTTAATTTGAGACCAGGAGATTTATTGTTCAAGATAGTTTTTCATAATTAAATATATCTAGGGAACTTAACACCCTAACCAAAAATAAAATGCACTTATAAATTCTAACAAGGACAAAATGATAATTCATTTAATTTATATGATTTAAACATTTGATTTCATTTTGAAAAAAATACAATTCTCTATACTTTCGCCGAATATTTTTGTTTTACAACTCAATACAAAGAGTGCTTTTATTTATCATAACCACCAAAAACAAAACAAATGCACCTCAACGCGAAATCAGTTTCAGAACTGTCCTATCTCTCAATCACTGTCTCTCATCTGTCCTTGTCTCTTCATCTCTTCATAGTACCACGATGCAGATCCTTATTATGTAGACGTGTTGTCATACATGAACGAACTGTTCACAGCGTTGTTCCTCTTAGAATGTATCCTCAAATTAATCGCGTTAGGATGCAAGGTTTGATTTACTAATCTATCATAATCTAAACATTTATAACCAGGGATGATCAAGGAGAGATCAATGTGTTGAGTTGAGCTTTCAAATAAAGCCAGACTTCTTTTCAAAATTTTTTAAAATTATTTTTTTCGTACTATATTGATACCAAGCTTAAAGTTACCAAGCCTGGTGATTTATTTTATAAGTTACCAGGCTCAATTTCTTCCGAATATTTTATTTATTTTACCATTAACCTGTATCATTCGTTAACATTTGTCAAGATAAAGGTTTGTTGTGTTGCATAAAAATTGTTCAGGATAATTTTTTAAAAAATTCTACAACGCTACCCGTCACACATTGGCATCCCTGATCATCTCTGTACATAAAAATAATCCTAAAACTAATTTGAGATTAAATTAATTTATTTATAGATTAAATATACCTAAAAATAATTTTTTCAGTCATTATATAACTTTTATTTAGTACTAAATATTGAAAATAATTTTAAATTTATACTTGGTCAATCATATTTGACCATGGTCACAATCAATAATTCTTATGTTAGCGAAACATATGCAGCAAATATCGAATCGCTTTTCATCCTTATCTCTCCATTGACTCCATTTCTTATCTAATGTTTAATCAATTGTTTCGTATTTTATAAGAATTTTTTCAAAGATTCCTGGAATACATTTGATTTCATTACTGTTGTGGGCAGTGTTATAGATGCCCTTGTCATGGAGATTACTGTTAGTAATAAGGTCAGTGGCAAGGTAAGGCATGCTTTATCAATTTAAATATGATTTATGGGATAAGCAAGATCAAATATGGAAAACAATGCAAATGGTTGAGTATAATTAATGTACTGGAATGTCCTGTATTGTAGCTGTCTTACATTGTTGTCATTTATTGGAATGGATATAATAGCCTGAACCTTATACTCCCTAAGTATCTGGATAAAGACCCAGTATTTAACCCTGCTACTATATTTAGATGTATTACCATAGTTGTCGTAAATAATACCTATATAGTATTGATTCCACCCTCATCTATTTTATTCCTGCCTGTACTAGCTTGTTTAAAACCTTATTGTAATACTTTATACTAGGTGAATGCATTTGTTAAATCAGCATGCTTGCTTATCTCTGCGATATATTGAATTCGATAAATTCTAATTCAACTTCTATTCAATTGAATGGACTATTAATTCAAAAATATCCGAATGAATAGGAATTCAATTTCATAAGCGTTGGATTCTTACGGCTGTTCAGAGCCGCTCGACTTATCAAGCTATTACGCCAGGGCTATACTATACGTATACTTCTCTGGACTTTTATACAATCATTTAAAGTGAGTCACAATTTATTGATGAGAAGAAAATGCAAACAATAAATAAAGGCTTTTCTTCTTATAAGTTCACACAATATGTTCACAATGACCAATGACATTTTTTCTATCCATTTGCTCCCAGGCGTTGCCTTATGTATGTTTGCTCATCGCTATGTTGTTCTTTATTTATGCAATTATCGGAATGCAGGTAAAGGTCATTTATTTAGAAAAATAATTAATTCTATTAATAATAAAATATAACTTAAAGTATATTATTATTACTCATATATTCACTAATATTAACAATAATTATAATTTTAAATATTAATTAAATTTAGAAATAGTAAATAGTTTAGTAATTATTAACCAGGTTAGCAGGAATGTGCAAATTAAGCAGTAGGCATTTTCAGGATATTTCGCCGAATTCACCAAGTTTATTAGATTGGCTCAAATATAGCGTAAAAATAGCGTTATATTTGTCACCAAAATTCAAAATTTAGTTTTATTTATTAGACATTAACCGTATTTACTAGTAATAAAGGCTTTACCTTATATATCAGGGCAAGTTTCTACCAGGATACAAGTTTTAGGGGCAATCAATCACTGCCCCCTATTTGCACATTCCTTTAATAAATATTAATTTATAATTATAATTATTGTATGTATTATATGACTGCTTATAGAAAGTCTGTTAGATTTTGATTAGTATTAATTCGATGTCGTCTTCAATATATCTATGTTTACGATACAAATCCTTCACTCTATTAGAAGTACTGTACGGTATGTGATATAGTGTTCATTATTTAGTCAATTAGTATATTTTTGTGTTCGGCTCAAATATAATGTGATGTCTTGTGTATAGTGTCAATACATAGTGTGTTGTATAGAAATGGGCTGCAAAAAGTGATCCTGTATATAGACCAGTGCAAATATTTATTAGCTATAGTGCTATAGTATTGTACACCAAATATAGTGAAAGTCCTGTAATTCCGTTAGCATTGGAGGCAACAGAATAAACAAGATAATTGCATACAGGTGCTGATAATTGGATACAGGTGCTCTGGTGCTCATATGTGATGGATATAAGTTTGATCCAAAAGGACAGGGATAAGGGAAAAGGGATAAAAATGAATTTTGCCTAATTATTTTGTTAACAAGCACACAGCACCAGCCGGGTAATTATCTTGAATACTTTGCTGTCTCATCTAATTAGATATCAATTTTCATTGTAATGATTGTGTCGTACAAAGTCGTAGTGTTTATGAGAAGTACCGGTAGTTTAGATATGAATAGAAATAACTACTGTATTAGTGATTTGCGAAACACCCTGTAGTGTCGATCCCCACTATAAAAAATCTTATCAATCTATGACTACTATAATTGTAACCGAGGGTAATATTTTTCGGGTATCACTCTCTTTCTCTCTTCATTCTTCTCTCTCACACACACACATCGCAAACCCTTACATCCCTTCTGTTCCCCTCTCTAATTAACTACAACCCGTGGCCAACTCAAAATAGGTGTTTGGTAATATGGATTTTGAGCCCGAGTCCGAAATCAATCGACACACGAATTTCCGCACATTCATGCAGTCATTAATATTGTTATTCCGGTGAGTCTTCTCCGCTATAATGCGTTAGGATTTGTAGTAAAGAAAAAAAAGTATAAAAAAAATTACTGAAAAAAAACTTAAAATTGGAAAAAAAATCCAAAAATTATTCATTAAATGTCTTTTTCAATATATATCCCAAAAAACTATCCATGACTTCAATCAAAAAACTAATTCATAGCTTAAATGTCGTATTTGTATCGTAGTATTTAAAAAGTAACCGTCTCTTACTGTCTACTAGTATTAGTCGTATTTACATAGTATTTATATATGAAGTAATGATATGCTGATAATGTAGTTATTATTTTATTACTTATTAACTATTCTTTCGTACAAAACAACTATATATTGTAGTCGTGTCTGTAGTTTAATGCCCGTGCCTTGTGTTTAGGTGTTTGGCAATATATCAATTAGCCCCGAGCTCAATACAGACTCTAACTTATCCCGACATAACAATTTTAGAACTTTCATACAAGGATTAATGCTTCTGTTCAGGCAAGTAGTCATTAGACAACAAATGCTCATACTCAAATACCCGACCACCACCTTTCCTTACCTGAAAATCCTCTTAAAAAATCCTTACCGTATTTCCGCGCAAACCAGCGACATGCAGGTGTATAGTGAAGCATAATAAGTGTCGGTATACCTAGGGTATACACAATCAAAGGGCCGGTACTCACAATTTTGAGATTAAAGTATTATTATTTCGTAAATTTGTTAATTCACTTTACACCGGCATGCCGATAGCAACCAGGTAGTCTATTTTAAGAGTCTGATAAAATTCACTTCGACTGGCATGCCGCTGTTTGCGCGGCTATACGGTATATATTGTTTAAAAAATGTTTTCAATGTTTAAAAATTGTTTATTTTTTCTTAACTCTAACTGTGAATGCATTTTGTTTTTTCATAAACTTCTCTATAAATGCACTGAAAAGTCGTATGATTTTTGTTGCTTTTTATGGAAAATTGCTTTTTATTTATGATTTATTTGTTTTTTATTTATTGTTTTTCTATAACATTCCTATAATTATGATATGTTATGTCCGGACAGATGTGCGACAGGCGAGGCCTGGCAGTCAATCATGTTGTCGTGTGTGTCCGGTAAGCCGTGCGATTCAAAGACAAATAAGAATCCGGATGAGATGTATACTTGCGGATCTGACCTGGCCTATTCATACTTTGTCACATTTATATTCTTCTGTTCATTTCTGGTAAATATTTTCAAACAAAATTAAGCAAGGTGTTCTGAAAAGTAGAAAATCATGGAAAGCTAGCTAGCTAAATAAACAATTTTCACCAAGATAGATATTTTTCTAAATAAAATCATCTCAGATGAGTGTTCGGGTCATTTTTTAGAAACAGAATAGTTTTAACGAAAATATGCATTATTTATACGAATCATATATTTTATGCAAAAAAAACTGTAAATATTTCTCACATTTTTTTTCTAAATCTATTTCTATTTGTTTCCGAACAGATGTTAAATCTTTTTGTGGCCGTAATTATGGATAACTTCGATTATTTGACCCGGGATTCATCCATATTGGGCGCACATCACTTGGACGAGTATATCAGAGTGTGGGCCGAATACGATCCCAACGCCACGGGTTATATACACTATTCCGAAATGTATGATATGCTCAGGAATATGGATCCGCCCCTGGGCTTCGGTAATAAGTGCCCCTATAGGCTGGCCTATAAGGTAAGTGCAATGGAATGGACGAAAAAATTGACCCTAACATGAATTTTAACCATCAATAGAAACTGATCCGGATGAATATGCCCATCACTGAAGAAGGAAAGGTTAACTTTACGACAACACTGTTCGCATTGATTCGGGAGAACTTGAGCATTAAGATGAGACCGGCCGAGGAAATGGACCAGGCTGATAAGGAACTGAGGCATACGCTTAATAAGCTGTGGCCACTTCAGGCCAAGAAGATTATCGACAAACTTATTCCACCCTTTGATGGTATGCCCTATTGTAAAGCTCAGCCTGGCTCATATTTCATTATGTTTTTGCAGAGTATCTTGCTCAAATTTAATTATAGAGTAGCATAACTGATGACCTGTCTTATTGTGCTTATTCATTGTTTGCTTCAAAAACTATTTATTTTAATAAAAATTATTAAACTTTTTATTTATTTGCTTTAGAGTTACGTAACGGTCGTCTGACTGTCGGCAAAATATATGCCGGCTTTTTAGTACTGGAAAATTGGAAGACCACTCGCTTCGGACAGATACCAGGCCTCGGCCTATCTGTAAGTCTGTTAGAAAGTAGAAAAAACAAAAAAAACAAATGGAAAATATTCAATAAATACATCGATAAGTGTTAACCAAAAAATAAAATACAAATATATTAAATATGAAAAAAAATTTAATACAAAAATATTTTTTCTCCAAATATATGGAAAAAACCAAAAAAAAAATATTATTTAAATTTATTCGTATTCTTAACAGCGATATAAACACAAAACTGATTAATGGCTTCAAAAAAAAAAAAAATTCAAATCATAAAAACAGAGAAAAAAAATTCAAATTCAGAAAAAAGTAGTCAAAAACGATAGGAAAAAAGTGAAAAAATATTCATAAAATAATTCGATAAATAATTTTCATAATATATATTGTGCTTAAAATTTATATATAATTTCTTTTCCGCATCTTTTCCGGTAGAAGTAAACGCTTATTGTTTAACGTTGTGTTCAATGTATTTCTTATTGTCTGTATTTGCAGGAAAAGCAGTCACTTCTTCCTACAGAAGCGGTAGTGTATTAGTCTATACATTCGTATTATCAAAAATATGCGCACAAATTGTTTTTTCTTCTCCCAAAACCTCATAGCCTTTTGCTCACGATTTTTCATTCATTATTTTACAATTCACCACAACTCAAATTCCTCCACAAAAAGCCTTTATATTTATACAAAACTCTATATAATTGTTATGCGTTTTCCAAACAAACTAATAATCCATTTATTCCGGTAATGACTTAATGACTATAAATATGAATATTTTTTTTTGAATCAAAAGTCATTTTTTCTATTCATATCGTAATTAATATTATTTTTCTTAAATATATATATATTTCTAAATGTTTTCCTAACTATTTGGCCAAACACTGAATGCACGTTCAAAATGTGTAGTTGTCTTTCCATATGATGTGATTAACATACAGTGCCTTTTATCATGCTGTATATAAGTGTCTGGTGATAGTGTCTGTGCTCTTGATGATGGTCATGATCATATAGTGGTTTGTCTCAGTCTCTATCTATCTATTGTCTACGTATATACACATAGAAATCGTATATAAGAATAGTTAGAAAATATTAGTATTAAATATAAATATAGAAAATAATTAGATTTTGATATTCAATTGCATTATTAGTATTTTTCACAATAAATATTGTCTATATATTGCATGTGGTGTTCAATAATGTATTTCTTTCTTTACATTAGATTTATTTATTTCTTTTGCAAAATTTATTGTATATTTGGTATAGTTGTGCGTAATTTGTTTCTCCCTTTCCATTGATATTTAGTTCATATTTAGTTCATATTTAGTAAATATTTAGACCGAAAAAAAATATATATTGATATTTGAATTTGAATTACCGGTAGAGTTGAATTTGAAAAGTTCAGGAAATGAGCAGTGAAACAATTTTTAGCCACAATTATACCCATTATTGCTTAGAAAATAATAGAATAATTCAATGAAAAAAGTATTATAAATATTCTGCTGATTAGTGCGCTATTAGTTGTGTGAAAGCCTACTATAATAGCACGCATTCAATAGAGCTTTTTTCAATTAACAATACTGTACTTAAAAAAATTTATACTCTTTGTCATTTTGTTCATCTAAAAAACTATTCAACTTAAATTAAGTTATGAAATAGCAATCAGTTTTCACAATTTAATGCACAATATTTTTCACTATATTTCACATTCATATTCATATTTTTTTACTTTACTCTCAATTGTAATGTAATTTTTCTTCTTATGCTTTATCTGAACAAAAACTCACATATTTTTGCAATTTTTCTTCTCTTTTCTTACATCACATATAACACACACAGAATTTTTTTTGGCATTTTTTTGTCTAACAATCGAAGTGCACACAATTTTTTTTGTGTTTTCATATAATAACTATTGTATATATTTTTATATAACACACATAAGAATTACATACATTCTTGTTGTTTGAACTCTTATTTATTTATTTTTTTTTTGAATCTTTTATTCAATATTTTTTTCCATTCTTTTTGCGTTTGATTTTTATTCTTGAATTTCACTGCAAAACAAATTTGTTGTTAGAAATTATGTGTGTTTTTCGTTGAATTTTATACTATTATATAATAATCATTCACAATAGCGGCCGTCACTGTTGCAACGGCTAATGGGCGCCGTTAGGAATCCTAACAAACCGGCCGAGGAGCAAAATTTTGCTGACATGGCTAGTATGGCTAACTCTGGTAATAACCGCAAAGAATCGCTTAAGGATTCTATTCATAGGTTAGACTACAATAAAATTTTTATTCACTTTTAAATATTTATAAAATATAAGCAAAAGGTTATTAAATTTTTATATAAAACAATACAGTCTATAATAAATATGTGCAAGGTTGACAAAATAAGAACATAGGGTAAAATTTATGACTCCAAGGCTCAAACCCATGCAGACTAACTTGCACATATTATGAATATAATCTGTATTTTATAAGTTATTTTAATGTTTAAATCAAATATTAGATTATATCGATTTAATTGTTCATATCTTACAGACAACTCATACATAAAACCAAATAATATCTTATTTTCTCAATCTTTTTGCACTTCCAGTGATTCCGATCGCGAACTTCAGCGCCAAAGAAGTCTGAGTTTTATGCGTCGGCGGGGAAGCAGTCGGAGGCGAAGGAGAGATAGAAAATACTCAATAACTAATGAGCCCCGAGGCTCTCAGGTCTGACCAGAGCTAAAAATAAAAAACAAAAAAAAACCAAAAAAATGTGCATGTGCAGATGTGCAGTAGAAGGTCCAGTCGGTAATTGATGTGATGTGTTGATGACTCTCTCTATTCTCTCTCTAACTCTCTCTTTCTATCTATCAGTCCTCTAATGGTATATATTAATGAATGGCTTCGGTATTAAAACTTAGCGTAAAATATGTGCACAAACTCTCGTATCAGAAAATAAATATATATTTATTTAAATGCATTCAAAGGCTAATGTAAAACAACATTTAGAGCTCAGACTGTTGTTGTGTATAAATATAGAAATAGTATTTCTTTTTCCATATTTTATATGAAAAATATTGTTGTAATAGATATTAGTTTTTGTCTTTACTATTGTATTGTATTATTAGATTAGTATATATTTTTAGATATTAGTGTTGCTGTTATTCACATAGCAATTGTGTTCATAATATTTTTTCTGATGGTTTCAAAAACTTATTTTTCTCTACAATTAATTGCATATATTTTTGTTATCAAAACCAAACATATTTAGACTCAAACCAAAAGAAATATTATTAACAAAATTGTTAATTAGTTTTTAGTATTGAATTATATGATAATAACTATTGTCTTAACTGTTGATATCAATTAGAAGTATTGAAAATATATAACTAATTTAGTTATAATAAGAGTCGATGTCTTATGTAATGTGCTGTTGAATAACGCTTAAGCCTAACAGTAGTGTTAATCGTGTTTTTTTTCTTTAAATTTTTCATTTTATTATTCAATTAATTTCTGAAATTTTGATTGTTTTCTCTGCTATTTTCATAAGGATATTGAATTAGTGGCAATTAGAAGACCAGACGCTATTACCAGTACTAGTGCTGATACAAGTGTTAAGCATATAATTAGAAATGATGTGAGTGTTTGATCCGTACGAATCAAATGTATAAAAAACACAGAAAAATAATTCAAACTTTTTATGCCATCAATGAGAACGAGACAAACCCTTTAAGACTCGAATAGTGTGTTTGTGTACTCTCTCACCGATCAATACATATCCCGCTCTCAATGTATGTGTCGCTACATATATGTCTAAATTAAGTTTGTCTTTCTTTTTTCAAATCCATTTCCGCAATTCAATAGACACTGAATATATCCAAAAAAAATTCCGTTACGTTCTTATGTATCAATCGGTTGATGAAAACAATTGCATTTAAATTAGTGGCGAATGTGTATTGAATGCCCGCTGAATAAGAATAATCCACCTCTAATGCAATTTGTCATATAATTCATTATCATTTGTCTTATTCATTCACATACTGGTGCACATCGTTTGTATCTATCTATCTCTTACTATACTTCTTCTAACAATTTCTTTGCACTATTTTTTTAACCACTTTTCTGATAATCAAAACTTATTTTTTTTAGTGATTAATAGATTTTATTATAATTTTTTATTTGTTATCAAAAATTTGTTTTTCCATTCGTTTGCATCTTAAGGATCAGCCGGTTGTGACAGCATTGGCACAGTTGTCCACACATTTACATCCGGAACAGCACAGTGGAGGCTCGTTTAGGCGCCGGTCCCGATCGCGATCCAGGTCACCATCGGTAAGCCGGACACATCAGTCGCCAACGCGTGCCAGAGGCCGGTCGCCGACACCCATAGGCCGGTCGACATCACCGAATCAGGACCAGAAACAAGATCATGGCTTCGCCGAAACGGTCACTGATATTGTCGATTATGTCAAATATGAGACATCAAGAAAAGGCAGAGCCCGGGGTATATATGGTGTGACCCGCTTATAGTGAATTCCTGGCCTTTATATTGTTAGCAAAGCATTAGAATATAATTACTGTCTGTTTTGCGGTTTAGCACTAAAAAGGGATTTAGTTGTCGCCCATGTGTTCATTATAAGTGGGTTTCTCTGTATTATAAACTTAATTAAAACCGAACTTTCGTTTTAACAATATTTCATCACTTTTTCCGTTCAAAGCATTCGCGGAATACATAATAATTGGCTTTTATTTAATTTATTTAATTATTTCTATTTTCAGCCAAACTTCGAGCCGACGATTGGTTCGGTTCCCCGACTCTGGGTCGCAGTCCGAGCCGACACGACAGCAAGAAGAGTGGACACCACCAGCCCTGGAGAGGACCACAAGAACAGGAAAGAAGTCGGAGCGTATCGCCTGAGTTCAGGTGTCTGCGTCTGGAGCAGAGGTCAAGGAGTCCGTCGCCGCACCGGTTGGACAGAACCAAAACCGAATACTACGGCACAACACAACTGGAACAGCGATCCAGAAGTCCGTCGCCGTCAGCATCGGCGCACTCGCTGCCGGTGCAGAGGTCAAGGCAGATGATGACGTTGCATCCGGGTGCGGCTGCGGTGGGTGGTGGTGGGGGTGGCGCCCAATTGACAGGTAAACGACGACAACTGCCACTGACACCCAATAAGCCGTCATTTCTACGCTTAACAGTCAGTTCAGTAGAAAATATAAACTTTCCATTAGTGTCGCACTCGCCTACCCTTCCCAACCGATCGCCCGCGCAAATCAATTTCCCCAAATTGAACGCATCGCCCACACACCTGAAGAATGGCAGCCAGGCCAACGTCAATGTACCGCACAACTGGGCCTACACCGCTGGCAGCGGCCTCTCCACGCTGTTGGCTCCGCTCCGGGCCATCGGTCGGGCCAATAGCAGCGGCTGCTTAACTGGTGGCAAGCATGGCCGGACGACACAGGGCGGACAGGCCCGGGAGTTACCGCAGCCGCCAGTGATGGGTCAGACACCTCGTATGCCTTACAGTCAGAGCATGAGCGCCGCCGGCACTGTTAGGCCGCCGTCCTCTCTGCACACGTGGAAAGAGGAGGCGCCCAACAGCTTCGAGGCGGCCAACGCACCCGCACTGGCTCTGATCGCCTCCACATGTGATAACCGGTCGAGAGTTCTGCCGCTAATGACTAACGGATTCAAACACATGAGAGCTAAAGACAAGCGAACAGATCGGCCACTACTGCTGCCGGTGACCACCGGTGCTGCCGCCAGTGCTGTCCAACGAGGGCCGCGTCCACCACCCGTGCCATCACAACGACCCAACTCTAGTCTGACTGCGCAAACACTGGCCGACACTCAACACGAGACGGACGATACGGACGACGACACCGATTGGTGTTAACGAACGCTATGTTTAGACAAGAAATAAATTATTATATAATTAATAATTAATTAATTCAAATAAAAAGTTTTTTAAAATTAAATTTTATTATAAATTTCGGTTTTATTTCGTACGATATCTAAAAAAATGTTAAGTTTTTTATTCAAATTCTTAGCAATTATTGCATAAAAAATATCTTTTTTTTCTATTGAATACTTAAAAACTTTTTTCAAAAAATAACTTTTCTCTTAATAGTAATTAAAAACTAATTATTTATTTTTTTTAATTTCAAAACCATTTTTTGAATCAAAGCCTTTATAATAAACTTATTTATAAGTTATTATTAATTATTATATAATTAATTTGTAAAATAGTGTATATAATGAAC
>JAQIWA010001818.1:0-16092 GCA_034693305.1 Eueremaeus valkanovi
CTTCGGATCGATTCAATCCATCGTATTCTTTAGTATAATAACAACTATTATATTAATAGATATACACTATTACTGAAAAATAATATAATTTAATTTCCAAAACAATTCAGTTCTATATTTTGCAGATTTATTTCAATAGATTTTATCTCTAGAAGTATAGACAGTCTAATCATTATTTCGTTCAAAAAATAACTGAATATTTCAGTGATTTTACCGAATGTCAAATCATTGCACTCACGAACAAAATACTTTTTGAACCTAAAATACATTTTTTAGTTTAGAAAACACTGAAATAGTTTATCAAATAAGTTACAAATGTTTGGTTAAAAGGATCAGAACTTTCCAAATAATGTTCATTTAAATCAAGTGTTTGCCGATTAGTATTTCAGATATTTAGCGACTAAACAGTAAGTCTATTATTACAGTGAAAGTGGGTTTGCCGTCAAAAAAGAATTGTTGTATCAGTTTTAGTGATTATTATAGCCATCAGAGCGTGAATTGCTTTCATGCCTTTCCAACAAAATTAATTTTATTGTGAGAATACAAGTGCTCTAAAGTGGAGAATATATTCGACTCAATTAAATACTGTACAGTATATTGTATTGTAGGGCATCGGCAGCACAATATTGACAGGTGTGCTGTCGATTGTTTAGTGGATTCCAGACCTCATTTCATGTCTCAGCCCTTTCTGGCATTCAATGCAATCTTTCGATTCTTGTGAGCACTAATGCATTGAACCTTCTGTTGGTCATAGACTCTCTGCGGCAAAACATTCAATACATTGCATGCCATAGCGATTACTGTAGAATAGTTAGAGGGACAGACAGGTGCACTGGCTGTACAGTACAGTATGGCAGGTGCAGAAGAACATCGTTTACTTCTTGTCATTCAATTTGTTGTATAGTTCTCAGAGTTAATAGTAATTTGATTATCAATAATGAGCACAAACTCTATTAATTGTTTGACAGCATTACCATTGCTTTCATTACTTTATATCGTTTTTCGACTTCAAGTTCACAACACTTATAGCTATTGTGTGCGCGAATGAAAACTACTATTGTATGGAAAGGAAGCAAACCTTGATTGCCCTTTACGTGCACTTTATCTGCTTTTGTCTAAAACTCATTTAATCTTCAGATAAGTCGACGACAACCGAAGCTAATTACCTCTAATGGAGTGTAGCTTATCTGCCAGTGCAACAGCATATACAGCGAACCGCTCAGCCCATGCAAACATGCCTAAGCCCACCAATCATAAGGAGGCGCCGCCAAAGTCTTTACTTCACGTGAACTTCAGTACAGAAAAAGGAGAATTGACTGAAAGGAAAAAGAAGTACCTGACCGCTAAGTATGGTCAGCACCAGATGAACCTGATCAAGAAGCGCTTACGAGTTGAGATGTGGATGTATGAACAGCTACAGGCGCTCTACAATGTATCCGTAAGTTACCAATCATTTGCCTCCAAATCAATCGAAAGCATATTATTTTCGTTATGCGATTCGTTGTACCCTTTGATTGACTCAATCCAACCAATTGTTAAGATTGCAGCAGAGATGCCAAGGGGTGTACACCTGACAACATACCCCTTAAAATAGATAATGTTCAAATACGCTCTAGGTCTTGAAACTAACGAGAATCCCTCCCTTTCACCTGACAAATAAAAATGGCGCCGGTACATAGCTTTTCTTAAATAGGCTATTTTTTGTTTTGCACCATGGTGTTCTCCTCTTGTCCGCCATTTTACCCTTGCCTAGACCTCCTAGAATCATCAAGCTTCCACATCTTTGAACTATAGACTTATTATAAATCATTTTTTTGGCTAAATCTTAAACAAGGATTGAATTAAGTGTTAATCCCTTCCGGGAAGTAATCATTAATAGGAGTAATCATATGATTGAACCTAAACTCAGTTTTAGTCACTTTATTGCAAAGAACTTATGAATAAACCATTTATTCTGTTTCTGAAAGGCATTCAAAAATGAATAATTGAATAAATAATAATACTCTGAATCATATAATTATCGTTCATTTCAGTCAATAAATCATAATTTGTTTGAATTATAGGACGACTCGAATGATATTGAAATAGATTTGGATGAGTTGTTGGATATGGAAGAAGACCTGGGTCGCAAAGAATGGCTCAGAGTGAGTTTGGTGCATATGTTCTGAATCAATCGAAACTCCACCTTCATCTTTTTATTACACCTAGATCCCTTGACCCATTTCAATTTGGCCCAATTCATATGAATGTTTTGTTTTGCTCCGGACAGTAGTTTTGCTTGCATTCAAAAACTGTCCCGAATAAACTTATTTTGCACATTATTTTCAAGTTGTCGACGAATTCAGAATAGCTCGGTTAACTCAAAAAGATGCTATCAATGAATGAGCTACCTGTGCGTATTTGAATTTTGATCAATTCAACACTAATGCCATAAAAATAATATAATATAATATATGTGAGACTTATTCCGAATATTTTGAGAAAATGTCTGTCAAAGCTTGATCCTAAATAAGCCCTAGATAACTTCTAGAAAACAAGCGCTTCTCACTAGCAATACAGAAAAACCATAAGATTTGACCCAAGGTCTAACTATAGATTAGAAGCTTTATAAATAGACTGTCGGAGTATATCGATTGGTTCTGAGTTTAATTATGTTTTCAAATGATATTTAAGCGAATAATATGTTAATTCTTGGAAAGCATAGAATAAACTAATAGACGCCAAACAATCCAAGGATATGGTCGAGTCGTTTATCATAGAATTGCTGGAAAAGGCGAAAACTCTTTGAATATAATCGACCACAACTCAATTTTACTAATTTATACACAAAACAAAAAGCTATTATTAAACGACAAACGAATCAATAGATTTGATAATCGAATGTAAGTATAGAGAAGTTGTAATAACTTTGAACTAAGTTTGTAAACATTTCTTATGCAAACATTCGAAGCTAACTGTACTCTAAGAGCACTTTATTGTGCACTCAATTCTTGTATATTAATATCATATTAAGTTATGTTATATAATAATACCCTTTGGTTTGTCAGTCGAGTTCAACATTACTGGCAATAGATCTCTCGCTACAAAACGGAGTAATAATAATAATAATAATAATAATAATGAGAAATATATTTTCAGAAATGCTATTATAACTAGTCATACATCGCATTCATTATAATCGCAAAGCTTTTCATTAGTATTAACCAATTTTATGACTAATATAAACCGGTTTATTTTTAAAGCCAATTCTGTTCAGAAGGCTTTTAAACATAACATACATTTTGCCTAAAAATTGATTCTGGTAAGAATAGCCCTCCTGTTCACTCTTATTCCTTGTTCGATATAATTTTGAAATTACTTTATTTTGTGCCAATGACTTCTTCAAGATGGCATCAAGGTGGCATTAATCATAAATCATTGCCACAATACTCGATATATTGTCAATTTTCAGAAAGATTTCGAACAAAAAATCAAAAGACAATCGATCAGAACAGAGCACTCGAACAATTATAAAAATTAGCTGTGTCAAATCGGTTTAAGCCCATGGGTAATTTGAAATATTTCTTGTGAACATAGAAGCTGGAACACATTTTCATATAACTAATGGGCTCGAGCTCAGGATCAGCCACAAATCTTTAGACTCCCATGACATAACAAAGCTGCGATGTTTTGTGCTGTCACCAATCTTCACGTCGGAGACATGAAGTTCCCGCTTAGCCTAAACCTCTGAATGAGTCCACTCTTTGCTACTTATAAACCGATTTCAAAACTCTGAACTCCCCCCCCTGCGCATCACTGAAAAAACCAAAGAAAGTATGATTTATATAACAAACTATTGTATAACTCAACGATTCAATAGTTAAAAGCTTAACACTGTTTGCCATTTCTATTGCTCCACAATTAGACTCATTTAACAAATATAGTGCGAAATAATCATAATTATAGTTATAATGATTTGATTTCTATTATAAACTTATTTTCTATTTGTATAACAAGTTGTCTGACTATAGATCTGAAAATACATTTAATGAGATCTTAATAATAATTTAAAAGTTTGTCTGTTTGTGCCAATCGATGCTTAATATAGAGATTATTTCGCAATACTTTTGAATTTTTATAAAAATTGTAATTTAAAGCAAAGTTGAATCAAATGATTGTCTATTGTATTGTATATCAAAGTTATTAAACTCAAAGCTATCGATGCGTTAACTTATTTATGAAATACTGTAAGAAAAGGAAAGAAAAAAATTCTTATTTTTCTCAAAACACAAACAATAAGTTCAATGAATGTACGTATGGTTAGAGAGAGTCATACTTTCAATACTTATTGTCCGAACACTTGATTCCATTACTTGTTATCAAATATAATAACAATATTATTGAATACTCTGCAGACAAATGAAGTTTAAATAAATTAAATATAAATTCATTTTTAAAACTTTATTCAAAACAGAAATGAATGAATTGAAGAGAAAATTGATATTAATATTGATTTCGGTATTACTGTAAACAAAATACAATATTATTTGCGAATCGAAACCAAAGAATCCAAAAGTGATTATCGATTGGAAAGCATTACAACTGGTTTTGCTGGTAATCTGAGGCCCAGTACTTGGGCTCAATTATTCTCATGGGTTGGTCTCTATATCGGTTCGGATACTCATAATAAGTGTTGAGCTCATCCCACGGCCCGTAAGTCTTGAAGCCCACAGGTCTGGGCATAAGCCGACATCTCTGAGCTCTGGCCACTAACCGGAACACTTTATTATGCATTCGATTGCATAAACCTGTTATCGATTGAGGCATTAGTTTGCCATCAGATTCAACGAATTGGTTCAGAATTAAGACATCCTATGAGTCAGACATTCAGACAATCATTCTGTCTATTCATTAATACAGTATTTGTGCGACAATTACTTACTGTGTATTCGAGTCGTCGTAAGTTGAGTCGACATAATGGACAGCAATCCTTGTGCGCACTGGTGTTGACTGAATGGGGCACCAGATGGTCGGTTCGGTCCGACTTCACTCTCACCGCTTCGATGGTTAATGTCTCGTCTTTTTCGGTGTATTTGACTAAAGTTTAATCAAAGTATAAGGTTTTGTTCATTAAATGGTTTATATGTTTAGTAAACAATAAAATACTAATCAATTGAATGATTGAATGATTGAATGAATGCTCACTTTGTTTGAGTCGACTGATTGGCGAAAGAGATATAGTTCTGACAAATGATTGAATTAAACGTATATTTGAAGTAATCGACAGTTTATTTGTTAAGCCGTTTGTAAACAAATTCATAATTAATAATAATCTTTAATATAATAATAATTAGTAAAACATAAGAACAATGTTTACACTGTTTGGCAACGCTTTCATTCAAATCTGTATTATCAGACGTCAAATGACTTTGAATACAAAATATTAGTTGTATTATAATAACAGTGTATATGATATACACAATAATGCCTGACTTGTATGCAAACAATTAGGGCATCGATTCTATACTGTATAAGACGGTTAATATTTAATAATAATACTTTTGATTGAAAATTAAAACAATATTCATATAACAAAGTTCAGAAGACAGGGCCAGGGATGAAGGACTTCATACTACGTAGAACATATTTATACTACTGTTTAAACGTTTTATTGATTACGCCGGGAGTCTAAGGCATATACCATATGTCGGGCTATTGTTTGGTTTTTTGCAACATTACTGCTGTTATTTAATATGCGAGTGTAAGGAATCATATGTTTTGCAAATGAATGAAAACAAAAGCTATTCTTAAAGAGATTTGCGTTAAATAAGTTATAATTATAACGTAATTCAGTAATAATTTAATTGCAATACTAATTATTCCTATGTTTTCTAATATCCATAAGAAAAGAGTTTATAATAAATCAAATCAAATATTAAACGAGTAATGGATTCAAGTGTTAGACCGAAGACAAGAAGGAATCCAACGATCAGTTTATCGCCGCAAAGAAGTATTGCTCTGAATATTAATAGCAGTAATGGTAGTAATGGTGGTAATGGGGTGACTGAAGAAGAGGTCAGAGAGGCTCTCATCGATTGGAATCAATTGAATTATATTCTTCGTAATCCAGAGCTACCGAAGTCTAGACTTCATATGAATTCAATTCTCAAACGATATAACGAAGAGAAACGAAAAGCTATTACGTTATCCCGAATTAACTACCAGTGCGTCTCTACCAGTGCTGGTCAGCCGCACAGGCAGTGCCACAATACCAATGCTATCTCTAATACCAATAGTGAAGACAATGATATGAACGCAAATGTCTCGACACAAGAGCCCATAGATTTGGACCAATTGAGTGACTTTGAGGTGAAATTATCTCAATTACCCGAAGAACTACTGATCCATATATTGGGCGAAACTTTCGCTAAATATGAGAACGAAATCAATAAACGAAACGACGAATTGGTTTTGGAAACCAATTGCAAACCAGAGGTTCTTTGCGTCAGTCCTACTGGTGTCGGGTTAGACACAAACCAAACGATCGATAATTTGAAACAACTATTAAAGCAATTGATCTCTGAATACGAATCGATAGAAAAGGAGGAAACGATTGCTTCGAATGAATTGGAAATCGTTTCACAAGAATTGGAGAACAAATTATCGGCTCTTAAGGACTGCATTGAGTTTTGCGAAGCACTTAAAGAGAAAAACATTTCTATTAATCAAAAGCAAAATAATCTGAAAATTAAAAAATTTAAACTCAAAGAAGAGATTAAAGGAATAAATGAAAAGTTGATTCAATTGAATGTTTGTGAGAATCCAATTGACGTTCAAAACACTAATTGTGTTAATAATAGCGTTGTTTCAGAGACTTTGAATCCAAAAATAGAAGAAATCGTTTTGACTATAGATTTGACACAAAATACAAATTCTTGTGATTTGACTCAAAATATTGCAAAAAAGAGAAAATCAAACGAAACAAACGGAACGGAAGTCAATCCAAAACAGACCAATCAATCCAATAATGATAGTCTGATTAATGCGAAAAAGTCTAAAAGCATTTCAAATGAAAAGTTTGACAATAATTGTGCGAACAATAGAATCGGTGAACAAGTCTTGGAATCAATTGATTCGATTCGAAGCGAAGGCATCGAAGAAAACGATGTTATGATTATCGATGACCCGGAAGATAGTAGTGAACAGATGAGTGAAACTAATTCTTTGCAAAACTCTGTGAATTGGAGACAAAATTACATTAATATTGGATTCAATCCAATGCTTGCGCACAGTTAGTATCCATTGGTTCATATATTCATTGTATGTATTATTCAATTATAATATACTCTTTCAGTTGCGACCACTTCTTCGGAAAGAACACGGAATCCAATCCCAAAGACAACTACACCATCGCTGACAACATTAGCCTCAACTTCAACAACGATTGCATCATTATCTTCAGCCCCAGTCATAGCACTAACATCTAAAGGTGCGAATCCATTGACCTCTAATTCAACTCCAATATCATCTTCATTATCATCGAATCGAAACCCAACCCAGACTTCAATTCCGAGCACAACCACAGTTCAGGACTCGGTTCATACCTCACATCCGAGTGCAGCCCCAGTTCTCGACTCCGTTCATACCTCACATCCGAGTGCAGCCCCAGTTCGGGACTCCGTTCATACCTCACATCCGAGTGCAACAGCAGTTCGATACTCAGGACAGTTGAAGAAAAAGAACTCAAATCAGAAAATAATTGAATGGAATCACAGATCAAATCAATACAAATGCAACAAAAATTATGACTCATATGGTTATGAAAATAGAAATTGCGATAATCTCTATGAAGTGAGCCATTGGTTCAACAGTTCTTATGTCAACCGACCTCCTCGTGTGTGCTGTCTATACGCGACTGACTCTGATTTATATGTTGGTCTTCAGTCGGGTTATGTAAACAAATATATATTAGTGGAAAATGGCCTCAAATTTGTTCATCAGTTCCCAAATCTGACTTCAGATATCAGTGCCTTATATTACAGTCGGAAATATAATTATCTGTATTGCGGAACAGCCTATGGAATGCTAGCCTTTCTGAACGACACGTCAACTGATTTGTGTTTCAATAAAATCCAATTAAATACTAGACATAGAAAACAGGTATCGATTACTTGCATCGAAAGCAGTGCAACCATTCTATACATAGGTTTGAGGAATGGATTCGTTTATAGATTCGGTTTAATGTCGAATGAAATTGTAAATGAATTCAAGTGTTTAGACATTCCTATAATTCAATTAAAGTTAATAAACGATTCGTCGGATCGGATCATAGTTTGCGGCAAAACTGAGATTTCTATTCGTCATTCAGTAAACGGTTCTCTTTTGCACACTTTGGAGAAGAGTGACAGCAATTGTCACTTCGTTTGCACCGAATTGTTTGCAAACAAAATCATAATCTGTTCTAACATTCAGAATGAGCACCGGTTGGCTGTTTACGACGAACAGGTAGTTATTCTTATTTCAATGCGCTTTTGATAATGAGATATGAATTCTATAATTATTAGATCCGAGACATCATCGGTAGTACTGAACGTAGATTTGAGGCCAAGTTTGTGGTAAACGAAGACAACTGTCTATACGTAATGACAAGCAGTAAAGAGGTTTACAAATACGACTTAAACACGTCGTCCATAGTTTGGTTGATCACAATTCAAGTGAACGGAATCGCCATTTGTATGACTGTAAGCAATAATATAGTATTCATTGGATTTAATTTCGGGAAAGTATTGCAAATAATACCCGATTCGGAAAGACCTCACGTTTGCGCTATACTCACCGGCGGTCACAAATGTAATGACGGATTCCCACGACTGCCCGATATTTTGGATCACTTCCAGAGGCTTCACATTCCCCGACAACTTTTTCAGAGCACATGTTTCACCTGTCAGTGGGAGGGATGTGGTCTCAGAATCAGAAAGAATTGCAACTCATTTCTAAATCAGGTCTGGATTAGTAGACAATTTCAAGTTAGGCTCGATTTTGCTGTGCTTTGCTCTGCTCTTCAAAACACACCAATTGATGTGACCACTGGTTGACCAATAGTTCCACTGCTCAACCACTGGTCATATTAATAGATGTCTGAATAGCAGAAAATGGAGCCTAACTTCAAATTATTTTCCATTAAATCTATCGATAATTAATATATCGTTAATGTTATCTGAATTTTATGTTAGATTTTGGAGCACTTGAAGACACACTTAGTCTAGAATATGGAGTTCATTACGAGTCTAACAAATCGGATGTTTTGCTAAATATTTACAATAATTAATGTCTAATAGTTTTAATCGTTAATCAGTTTCTGTTTTATTTCATAATTAGTTTTCAAACATTTATTTGATATTTTCGATAATTATGTCTATAATTGCAATCATTTTATGTAAAATACGATTTTTTTTTTATAAAAAATTTTATTCAATAAATACAAATAAAGTGAAAATCGATTAAAATATAATATAAATAAAATATAAATAAATTATTTAATTAATTGTTTTCACAGTATTTCCAAACGAGAAATGAAATGAAATAAAGGGATAATAAAGCGATTATAAGCTGTTTCCCACTTAAAGCATACTTTACTGCATGTCATCAATGAATGCAAACAATTATTTGTAATCCAAATAGTTTTTGGGATTAAATCAAAATAATTAAAAAAATTATTTAATAAAATGATATGTTATTCGAAAAATCAAAATCTATTGAATATAAGATTTGAATTGATTTAATCGATTACTTAAATCATTATCGATCTCATAAATAAATAAATGATCAAGCTCAAGTTCACTTTCCTATAAGTAATCTTTATTTGAATTAATATTAATATGAAATCAAAATTAGTTAAAATTCAACACTAATTACACTATTCTTTACAATTAAAGTCACTTTAAAAAAGTTTAATTTAAAAAATTAATTATTTTTTATTCAATAGATTTGAATATTTTGTGAGATATTTCTGAACCTTAACTATAATCGAGGTTTGATTGTATGTCTGAGACTCTGAGTAGGCGTTACTCAACTGTTTGAGTGAACTCAACAAACACTACATTGTATTTGATTTCAATTCATCTGAATTTAATCGACATTTAAGTTAAGTTCAAATAATTGTCAATCAATTAAAGCATTGAAACAAATATCAGATTAATATCGAAAAAATGGTACTTATAGTGGATTTATAGGGAATTATATGAATTGACAATCCATTGAATGATTGCATTGATTGCAGATCCGATTCATACTCATCCAGAACAGGGCCGGTAAGACACGACTGGCCAAGTGGTACATGAACTTCGATGACGACGAGAAGCAGAAGCTGATAGAGGAAGTGCATGCAGTGGTGACTGTGCGCGACGCCAAACACACCAACTTTGTTGAGGTCTGCGTTGGTCTGAGTTGTGCTCACCTTTAGATCAGATCTGCATCTCTTGACTGACTAATCCTAATGCCTGTCCATATCTGTATTGTCCAACAGTTCCGTAACTTCAAGATCGTGTACCGGCGCTACGCCGGCCTCTACTTCTGCATATGCGTAGACGTGAACGACAATAATCTGGTATATCTCGAGGCCATTCATAACTTCGTGGAAGTCCTCAACGAATACTTCCATAACGTCTGCGAATTAGATCTTGTCTTCAATTTCTATAAAGTATTGATTCGTTTGTTTCAAACTTTAGTTTATAATTGAAATAATGATTGTCTCAATCGATGGACAGGTGTATAGCGTTGTGGATGAGATGTTCTTAGCCGGAGAGATACGGGAGACCAGTCAGACCAAAGTCCTCAAACAACTACTGGTCTATAACTCACTCGAATGAATAGACAATTAATTTATTTGTATTTTAGTCCTAATTATGTCATTCAATGTCTGTTTGTTTTCAATTGATTTCTATTATTAATCCAATTCTATTCAAAACTTTCCAATATTTACATCAAAATAATTATCGTTTTATTAAAATTTATTTTGTGTTTAAAAACCCGAAAAAATCTATTATTTAATACATATTATGGCAAATGATTATAAAGAATGAGGTATTGAGGTCTGGCCCATCCATGTCCTCTGGCCTTTAGATGGCATTCATTGCTCTTATAGTTTATAAAATGCGAATTCTATTGAGAAGTAGAGCACAGATACTGTAGAGCACATACAGTCGCCGAGAAAATACTCGACAGCATTAAACGAAGCCTAAGCCTTAATCTGACCAGGCTGATTCTATGTATTCTTTGTGGAACACTTGACCAAGAATTTATGCACATGGTTTAATTTTGAAATTGCTTGGCACCTGTCAAAGAGAACTGGTAGGCTTTATAGTGCAAATTCAAACAGGTTTATCATAATTATAATCAATTGAAATATAACTGATCCTAATTGAAAGCATTCGACATATCTCTAACCCACATCAATTAGAAAGTCGAAGAATTTCATGTTTTGATAGCAGGTTGGGTCAAATTACTGCAATACTGGAATGTGTTTGCATTTCTTTCAATTGGGATGAAATCAAATTCTTTTTTGAATGCATCAGATTTAAGGTAAAAAGTGATCAGGTGTTGGCTTTTGCACTATAAACCCTACCGGTTATCTGCAACAGGTACCAAGCTATATCAAAATCACCCAGTGCACACATTATTTGTTAAGTGATCTACAAAAATATAAATTACCTTGTTGGGTTTAGGCTCAGCATCGTTTAATGCTGTCAGATTATTTTTGCGGCGGCTGTATATATCTTACTGTTACAGTAGAGCACTGTTAGCAGTATTGTTATGGGTATAAGAGTTATCATAAATCGATAGAACATAGCATCCAATGGATCGGTTGGAGTTGTGATGACTCACTCGCTCTACTCGAATGAAGAGCACAGGCAGAGCACAGGCAGAGCACAGGCAGAGAACAGGCAGAGCACAGGCACAGAACACCTACGCATTACATGTCCGAACATATTATGTGCAAAACGTTAGCAAATCTGGAATCAGTCGTAAAAGCCGTTAAACAAAACAATTATCGCATAAATAGGGTTTAATCCAGTGATGCATAACTACCTGAGCTCTCAAATCAATGCTTTTGTTGTAGTAATCGCTTATATATCGAGTGCTTATTGTTTGCATTCGGTTGCGAAGAGATATCAGATCCCATCCCTGGATACCAAGAATATTCCGCAACCGCAGCGATCGGTCAGAGATAGTATTCTCGACCGGTTCCACATCAACGCCAACACTATTATAAGAACTCACGACTCGAGAGGATTGGGAGCCAAATATCTGAACGAAACAGAAGTATCTTCTAATGAGGACTGTCTGTATTGGTGTTGGGAAACGAGTCCATGCAATCTAGCCGTCTATGAGGAGAAGGTAAGTCAGCCCTCACTACTTGTGCTGATTCTCATATTGCAATCAACGTATTGCAGACCCGGGGCAGTTGTTATCTATTTGATTGCGGTTCAAACGAGGACTTCCGGTGCAAATTCACTCAACACAACTTCTACTCGAGCTCTATATTGCAAGTGAACAGACATTCCTATGACTTGAGCCGATGGGGTTCACAGGTTCAACACGAGAAAGAGCTGACTAAGTTAAGAGCCAACGTTCCGTACATGGAAGGGCCCACTGCCTCACCTATGCCGAGGAGTAGCACTTCTTCAGTTCGAAATCTGGTCGCGCCATCACTTGTGCCGACAACGACCGCAAATACATTGCTTTTTCAGAAAAGTAAGCAATTATTCGGAAATACTTTAAAACGCTTTGCGTTTATGGATATCAGACATAACTTTAAGCAAATTCATTGTGCGATAGGACTTACCGGTAGAGTTAGACATCATATTATATGAACACTGAATTCTTAATAGTCTAAACATAGCCTTATTATTGTTTCTATTGTTCCAAGTTTTACACTGAATATATTGAAAAATATCCAGAGCATGACATGTGTTACCACTCTTCATAACTAATTGATTACTTCCTTTCCATTCGGTTAGAGTCTCGTTGTTTGCACTATCAGTTCGAGTGCAGGAATAATAGCGAATGCATTGCTATATACAACGTCTGCGACGGTATTCCTCAGTGCAGTGATAGCAGCGATGAAGCCGTGGATCTGGAGTGCCATAAATCGAGATTCAATGTTCCCAATCAGAAGCCAATCCATTCCAGTACCCAATCAGTAGATTCGGGTCAAACTCTGAACAATAGACAGATGGAAGCCAAGGGGTCGGCACAGAATCCGGACAAATCAAGTCTAATATATCCACGCATTGGCCCAAACAAAGGCTCACAAGTATTGTCTGCTTATAGTTACCCCAAAACAAGCGATGCAGACAATGCACATCCGTCTGAAGAGCAAACAATGTCATCAAAAAAGCATAGCTTTCCCTCCTCTGGGGAACTGTTGACCAAAAACAACTACAACAGTCAATACAGAGGCCCATGGAATCAGTACTACCAGCAAAACGAAGGCTACAATTCGGCCGACAATAGGCTAAACAGCGCCGGATATCTGGTCGAACCGGAGTACCTGAACAGCTATAGTAATCGCGATTCAACTAATTCTGGCTCTTATTGGCCAACAATAGGCAGACAGCAGTCGTATGACTTGTCCGACCAAATGCTGTCCCCCGGAAGTCAGTCATACTTAGGAATGTCTAATAAGCCGCAGACGAATGCAGCGGACGAGTGGTCTCAAACCAATACGGGTGCGAATGCCAACAATTATGACTCCAATTATTACGACCGCATTTCGAGGACACGTCTCAACAAACCCGAGCCAATTGTCGGCCATTCGGGTGCACACGATATGACAGCCAATAGTAAGTCATTACCCAATACTGGAAAACAATTGGGAATGGATTCGGCATTAAATGCGAAACAAAATTCAGTGAATCATAAGTTCGAAGCAAAGCCTAAATCTGCGTCCAAACCAAAGGACGACTCAAACGACCCGAAGCTTATCAATAATCCGAAAGCAAGTTATTCGCACATATCGTCCAATAAGGGCTTCGCCAACAGCCCCAGTATTATCGCTGTCTCCTATATGCACGACACGAGCCAACAAAGCGGTCGCGAAACTAACAGTGCGGTCATTGCGCTCAGTCTGGGCTTATTTGTGACGGCATTACTCATAGTTCTGGTCGGATGTCGAATGAAGTCATTCAAGAGGAAGATCGCCCGCAGAGGCGGCAGATCCCTGGCTCACGACGCGGACTATCTCGTCCATGGAATGTACTTATAATCAGAACCCAATCCGTAATTCATTAAAAACTTTTGATTTGCTATTAATATCCAATATTTGCTACGAAATTGGATTCGCGACAGAAGTGAGTAAAGAATTTCAGTTTATTCTGAAAATGACTAATAAAGCGATCAATTCTTACAACTATTCCTCTTCTCTATACTCTCTTCGCTCTATTCATGCATTCCTTAACATTCGAATCAATTATTCATAAATCAAATATATTTCTAAATATACCGAATCATAATCTATGGGTTAATTCATCGAAAAATATACGATTTATCCAATATTTCTATTATTATTAAAAACTTTTCATTTTATTTGAAATTAAGTTCAATTAAGTCTACAAATCGTATAAAGTTTTTTCAATATACAGTTAGAGTCATATCTCGTTAGGCAAAGGGAAAGGCAGGGTAATGTATTTCCTATGAGAGTATAACGAGATAAAACTCTACCTGTACAAGTCGAGCAATGATGGGCTGACTGTCCATACATTTCATAACAACATTCTGAAACATATACTAAAAAGCAGTCATTAGTTTAAAAACATCGAAACAGGTGCCGGGGGGGGGGCACGGGTGCACTTTGGGGGCAATTTTGTACTTATTTTAAATATACATTATTTAGATTCCAATCAGTGAACGCAATGTATTGCTCGCCTCTAATCTAGGGATGCCCAGGCAGGTTAGCCGGAATACCTCAGGAGGTTTTAAAATTGACAAAATAGTCCTTGAATGCTACAGACATACCTCACCCGGACTGAAATGTATGACAAAATGATGATCGCAATCAAATTTTGCCGAATTCTACAAAAGAATTGACCCGGATTTCGGTCAAAATTTGTCAATTTCCTGCATAAACTGTTTTTGCTTGCCCTTTTGTCCACCCCCTGGGGTTTGAGCCAAATTGAGGACACGATCGCTTAACTTGGGTATCCCTCGTCTGTACACAAATTGTGTCAATAGAATCCAATCTAATGTTTGAACTTTTATTTTATGATTAATAAAAATTCTATGAAATGAAAATGTTTTCTAACAATTTGTTTGTGAACTAACTTATGATAAACTAATTGCAAACCAAATAAAAACATATAAAATAATTTGGTTTCTGTTTTAGTCAATATTATCGAACGGGTCATTCGATACTGAATTTGCAAGCTAGGTCACAAGCCTACCTTGTTATTCCAAAAACAGATCACTTTTAACATTTAGCAATTTTGGTAAAAAACTTTAATTTTGTTCTTCTTTTTTGTTGATTATAAACAGTTTTAAAGATTGTTATCTGAAATCAATTGTAATAAATATTAATATTTTATTCGTTTTTATTCGTATGAAATGTAAATCAAATAAATGAGAAATTCGTAAAAATGTTTAAAAATCAAATTGTATTAGACTACATGTTAATGCAGTAATTGAAACAAGGTTGACTAATTAGTTCGACTCCACTTTTGAATACCGTATGGTAATCAATGTAAGTTTATGCAAGAATAGGATCTGGGTTAAAACTTTTATTTCTTTATTCTAAAATCGATTCAATAAACTTCTTTGACTCTCATACCGCCGGTCATCCAATCCAAGGTCAGTGCCCAGATGAATCCGTATCCCGGCCGCTAGTCCTTAAAAGAAGGAATTTGGTCAAAAACTCTGCTCAAAATGTGTACAAGTATAGTGACCAGTACCAGTTTCTTGAGCTTTAAACACTGCTCTACATAGGAATACAGATTAAGTAAAACGAGCAAGGACACATTGGCACTCATGAGTCATGACAATCAGCATAGATCTAGATTAGTGAACTCGGAGTTCAGTATTCAATACATTATAGTCTGTATATTCAGTGCTAATCATTTC
>JAQIWA010001819.1:0-16073 GCA_034693305.1 Eueremaeus valkanovi
TCTATAATTGCGGCGGAATTATAGGAATGTGGTTCGGATGGTCTGCTCTCTCTATTACTTCTCTCTTCTTATTAATCGAAACTATTTTAACTCCAATTCTAAAATATATTCACAAAATACTAACAAAACTAATAATAAAAATCCGAACTCAATATGAATTGAGTGCAGAATATTGTCAGCACTTATTCAAAAGCATTAGAATATTGACTGTCACTAAACACACAGCAAGTGTGCACCCAATTGAAGAGTAAATGGCTAATCGCAAGGAATGATCAGGATACAATTTCCATGTTCGGTCTAACCAGCAAAAATAGAGCTATCTCCGTTTATGAAAAAAATCTAGTTCTGATATATTTTTATCTCTCGTTTAATATTCACAACATTGCTATTCATACGGAACGGACAGTTAATAAACGCAAATATATTGCACATAAAAACTGAAATTTTTTCAAAAATTCTTCTACTCATTGAAAATCACAACTGAATTATTTAATTGTTTAATTCAATTGCATTTTAATCTCAAGCCAATCAGTGTATTTGTTGTACAATTACTGATTTATTATTAAAGTAGATATAACGTAAGATCCGTTCACGTCTGGTGCAGACATATTTATAAATATATTTATTAAATATTTAATAACTTATTCGAAATCTCTTTCTTTCAATGTCTCTGTCCGTCCATTAGAGGCAGCTTTTCGTAAGCACTTTCATAGAGCAGATCCGCAGCAAAAAGAGGACAGTTATGATGTCATTGCCTGTCATACATATTTAAGGTAAATGTTTTCCTCGTCTACTGAGAGACAATTTGTCGAAAATTTTATTAAATAAATATTTTGTAAATTATTTTCAACTTTATTACTCAAATATTTAATAATTAATTCAATATTTTCAGAATATATTTTTATCTTGGTTAAATAAGTTAATCTACTATGATTTATAAATTTAATCTTTAAACTAATAACTAGTGCATTCTAATTAATTTTCATTAGTAACCATGGTCTTCAATCAGCTTTTCATCAGCTTTTACTTTCTTTTCAATGTCAGCTAGATCCTTATTGATCAGCTTTAATTCCAGTTCCGATTTAGCATTGCCTAATTCTATTTTTATTATTTTAACCTTCTTCAATTGCTTTTTAAAAGCATCTAGAACAGCTTGCTTATTCTTTTTACTTGACTTTTCAATATCCTGTTCAATTTGCAATTCCAGCTGGCTCACTCTCTTGGAAAGTTCTATAGTGTTATTTTGGCTACTTTTGGTTGTATTAATACTGGTATTTTTGTTGTGCTTGTTTGTTCTTTAATAGTTGTTAATCTTGGAATACCCTTGCATTCTTGCTGGGTATAAACTATATAATCGATTGCCAGATAAGTTGAATAATTATATGACGTAATTTCAATTGATAATCTGAAAGGTGTGCTTGATTCTAAATTGAATATTGCTTTGGTCCATGATTTCATGAAGTGGCCTGGCTTCAATGCGAATATTTGTCTATGTGCATCTTTTGGGATGACATATAGAGATTTATTCTATATTTAAGAAAATTTTAATATTTGATACCTTTGTCTGTAAGCAAATTAACTTTGAACATGCTAGTTTCTTCTATGAATTCACCGATATAATAGTAGAATTCTAGACAGGACATTTTTGTGGCAGCTACGTCTTCGCTTACCAGCTTCATTTTGGTTCCATTTTCTGTATCATACTGGGTGAAATCCGTGTATAAGAAAACTCCTTTTTTGGGACTTGTTCTGTCTTTTGGTGGGTAATTGAAGTTCAATAAGGTACTATTATAAACACGCCCAATACCATGGTCAATACTCTTAAAACCCAAACTAAAGTCTCGTTTCCATCCACATAAGTCACGATCAAAATTGCAACTGATGACTGGTCCACATGGATTTTTTTCGAAGCTTATATCATCAATATATAAATTTGATATGGTATCAAAAGAACCTGGATAAAAAGTGAAAATTCAAATTAATCACATTATTATTCAATATTCAAAATTTTATTCACCAGTATGATTAACCCGGATGGTAATATCATCAAATCCAGACAAAGTATTATCCAGTGCTAATCTATTCCACAATTTCAATGGATATGATCTTGATATATTAAATTCATGATCATTTTTATAAATATAAAATGTAATATCGCGGTCCTCATGTTTAAACCACAATATGAAACATCCTTTTCCATAAGTCTTTGCAATTTGCTTGTCCACCTTTATTTCATCATGCTGATTATCTAGAATAATGAAAAATAGCTTTAAAATGAATCAGAATAAAGAAATTAAATTCATCAGAGCAATTACTGACATAGTTGAATGACCAAAGCTTTGCCCAAGCTAGTATCTGTTGTATGATCATATTCACTTGGATTGGCAACTTTTATTCTAGTATCAATAAGTTGATCACTAACCCAGCCACAATTATCACCGTTCTCAAAATTACAACTGGGTAAATTATTACAGTTTCCATTAGTGATATTAATTCTACCAAGTCCGATTCCATGATTTCCAACTGCATTTAAATCGAAAGCCATCTGAATAGAAATTAAAACTAGCTTGTAGTAAAGTCAACTTTGTTTAAAATTAGTGTTGACTAAATTGTGATATTATATCAGTATTATTAGTCTTACAAAAATTAACGAGGAATTTGTGCCCATATTTTTCAAAAATTAATTTCACAAAATAAGTATAAACATTCAGTGATACAAAAATAATGTTATATTCATTAATAAATGAAAATAAGTAGAATATAGCTAATATGTTATGTTAGATATAATCAATATATTCGTAATTGTATTCACGAATTGTATGAACAGTACTGTTGTCTCAATTTCTCAGTCATATTGTAGACATCAAAGAATGTTTGACTAATAAAAAGTTTGATAATTCATTTCCATTAGTCAATTGATGATTTCATAGCTTAAACTATAAGGATAACATTTAGAACATTCTATACATTTTTTTTGCATAAAACTGATTGTAAAACTAAATCAATGTGTAGTTCGTCTCTCTGTCACTATGTTTGCACACATTGTCTATAACTATAATAATTAATTCAATAATTTTTATCCTTTAATAAATGTGTGCTATCTATCACTTTATACCGACGAATATTCAAAGATATCTTTTATTTTAATATAATTATAACAATCTGCTCATAGAAAGGGACAAAAACTAGTTAAGCCATCATTCGATATAATGAACTTTTGATTTTGTAACCATAAGTTCATTATAAATTATAACGTAGATTCGTTGGAAAAAATTAAATTTAATTTTAATTAACATAACTTACATTAAAATCATATGCAATCGGTTTAATATCGACAAATTGTTCATGCCACATATCACCAGCTCTAGTTTGTCTAGACCAGAATATTTTCTGAACATGTGTGTCTCCATCTTTCTGCAATATTAAATCAATACCGTTCATATTTGTATTTGGATACCCATGGAAATAATATTGGAAGCTCAGACAATACGTGGCCTTTGTTGGATCAATAGACTGCACTGAACTTTTCAGAAGAGTCGATGTTTGGAATTGAAGGAAATCTAAATTATTTCAAATTCATATAATGCACGAAAGTAATTAGAAGCAAGATAAAACATTTATAATAATTAAGTACATTGATGTTGAACTCCATTTTAAAGCAATTTAGAAAATAATATGCAATTTATTTTCATATTTGAAGTATCGAATATTTACTGTACGAACAATCTTAAAGGAATTAAACGAATGATGTGATGATAATTCACATTATATCGTAATTCATTTCAAGTATCCCTAAATTATTGTAGATTTCACTGTGTATAAGCATTCGAAAGTTCAAAGTTAAATTAAATCCCATTATTGCTATCAAAACAAACTGTTTCTTCACATTTAATGCTATATCACTGCCACTTATCCCTTACCATTGTTATGCTCTGCTAAAAACGTTAGTCTGATTCCAGGAGAGCATTAATGATAGCCTTTATAGTAACTATCCAGCAAAGTTAACGGCTACAACAAATATAACATTATGATAAATGCAGAGAGACAGGTGAAAATATTAAACATTTATGTAATGAACTGATCTATCAAACATAATATTTTTAGAACTCAAACCAAAAACTTCTACGTTCAAAAGTCTCTAATGAAAGTGATAATCTCACCAGTGCCTCCCGTTGGTACTTAAGTGGTCTACAAGTTCTGGTCAATCTCAGCGTGACAGGGTTTGAATAGGTGCACACTCATCCTCGACACCTAACTGAGTGGTCACCACAAGTGTTTTCAGTTTGGTCGTGGTAAAATTCCAAAAAAAATTTGGTACTGATATGTAGCTCTCAGAATGACACGTAAATCAATATCATTTCAACTCACCGCTCAGTTGAAATTAATTCAATAAATTTAACCTACCATTATTATCCGGCTCATCTGCTGGTCCGTCAAATTGTATGGTATGCGTCGAACCAATATCTGAATGCCATCTGCCATCATTTATGGACCATCTACACGAGTCACTTTTTGATTTCAATTGACATGTGTATGTCTCAACTATACCAAAACGAATAAAAAATAATAAATTTATACGAGGTCAAGATGATTCTGATGAAAATTTTCTAATAAATCAAGTACACATTATTATGGGGGTGTTACGAATGCTTCTCAAAGTTCCCGAGTATTTCGCTGAAGTCGAATTAAAAACGCATAACGCGTATGCATTCTATCAGATGATTATATTCTTATAAGTCGTGAAATACATGATTAAAACTAAAATAACTAAAACTATACAAAATTGAAATTAAAAAATAAGAGAAAATTAGACCTGATCAACATCTAAATAATATGTTTTTGAGGAAAATAAATTATTTTTACACTGAATTAAGACTAATTTGAAAATAAGCTCTAAAGGACTATTCATAAGTTTGAAAGTGATTTGAGCCAAAAATGTGCTAAAATCCCCAAGGTTTCATTTAATTCTATTCATTGGTTCTATACATACAATCGATGACAAAAGTTTAGATTTAAGGAATTTTGTATTTTAGAGCAGATTGCCCTTAATCAGAGACAGCTAAACCTTGCCTTAGAAGTCTGTAAGCAAAGTATTGGCTAGGTCATGTTTAGAATGATTTAATTATATTTTATTAGAATATTAAAATTTAAGCATGGGCATAATCTACTTACTTTAGGGAACAATTAAAGAAATCTGAAATTTTGCAAACAATGATAGGTTGTTAAGGAAAAAACGAGGATAACTTTATTTTTGTTCTCTATAGTTAATAATTCATTTATAATATATATTATAGACGTTAATCTTTGTCATAGTAAGCCTGAAATTGCACAATAAATATAAAAATAAACCTGATTGTAGAATTACTTTAAAATTCGAAATAGATTTAAGAATTTTATCTAACCTGAATAGTTTATTGTTAGAGATTGTAATCTCTTATTTTCAGATTCAGATTGAAACAATTATTTCTTAATGCTATATTTCTAGTTTAACACTATATGATACGAAATATACTTGAAAATGATATTAGCGCTTGCTTTATACAAATGAGAGTAGAACAATTGCTGAACGTTTTCGAAAAAAAGCTGATTAATTTTAAAGTCAGCTTGTTTAAGTCTTTTAAAATTCTTATCTTTCGAATATATTTTTCCTTATATGAAAATAAACAATGTAATAATGAAAAATTTGTTCTCAAACGGTCATTATTTAATATACAAACTAATATATTTGAAACATTTAATACTTACACTTATAGGCTTCTAGTTTTAAAGCAAACAGGCAAATAATAATAAAATGAAATAGATACATTTTCAAAATGAACCATTAAATTAACATTAATTTAATATATAAAATTTATTGTCTATTGTTATATCAAACTGTAATAAAATGCTCATAAAATAATTTTTTTACCGTAAAGATACTCAACAAAAATAAGCAGGTATTAGGAAACTGCAAAAGTAATGCGTGTTTTGGTTATGAAAATGTAAAGCTTTATTATTCAAAAAATATTGTCAGTCAATTAATGAGATAATTGCCATCATTTTCGATGACACATTCCCATCTTTGGGGCAGATATTGAATGCCCTTCTCGAAGAAAGAGGGGGAACGAGAGACAAAATAGTCTTCGACCTCTGTTTTGATGTCATCGATGGTATAGAATGTTTGAGACTAAGAAATTGCTTAAGAGAGCGGATCAGATAATAATCTGAAGGTCCGAAGTCGGGGCTATAAGATGGGTGAGGAAGCACTTCCCAACACAGGTACTTGATCTTTTTGTGGGGCAAGTTTAAAAACATGCGTTTTTTCACATGTAATTTTTTTTGCGCCGAAAATACGGGGAACAAAGAGGTCAGCCCTGGACAACTTCCCTCCTTCATGAAGGTTTCGATAAACAGTTGCTAAACTAGTATTGAATTGTTAGGTCAATTTTAAAAAGGTTTGAAGTGGATCAACTTCGACAATGACCACCAGGACATCGATGTCCCGTTTTTAGGGACGTCCACTTCGAGGCTCATCTTCGAGATTAAGAACTCCGGATAAAAAATTTAGACTCATCGTTTGCATTGACTATCCTTTATAGGACCGGGATTTACATCACAATTGGTTCGGGTAGCTTCGGCTGCCGAACTACCTCTACGAAACTCAGAGCATTATATGTCGAATATCAGTCTTATCGGATTTTTGGTCACTCATTCTTCGGGAGATATTTGACTGAACTTTTGTTTTGAAAGAATCAATGTCTAATAACTACTCTTTCGAATGGCTATTAAAAAAATTTCTTAGAAATCGAATCTTCTGAGGAATTCCATTCGAAAATGCGTTTCAGAAAACACGCGTTACTTTTGCAGTTTTCTAATATAACGAAGTAAGATATTTTTTATCTGATTTGTTTAACAAATTAGTGATAGAGTAGGTTGAAAAACTTAAGGCAAACTGGATGTGTCAAATTATTGAACTGCTATTGAATAATAATTTTGTTCGGTGCAAGTTATTTATTTCTAAACTGGTAAAATTTAACCCACGATTAAATTTGCAAAATGCTGTAAATACCAAAGTAACAAGAACAAAAGAAATTGTTCTAGAACTGTAGTTTAGTTAGAAATAGCAGTCTTTTGAAATCCAGGTAGAATTCTTACATAACTACCTTTGTTATTCCGTTAATTTCGAGATAATTTTAATCAATATTAGATTCACAATCATCTCTTTACACTCAAGATATACAGCCATGGAAATAACTATCTTTATTCACTAAAACATGAATAACTTTTGAATGGCTTATTCGATTTTCAGACTGTTTTCGGCAAATTGTAGCCAGATAGTTGCCATTTTTCATAATATCTCCAATGTATGAAAAATAACAATAGATTGTACCTTGAATGAACATCAAAATTTGACATGTTGTGTCCAGGTTATCCTTCGATTAATTTGATATTATTATATACCATATCGATTCAGATTTATACAAGGATTAAAAATATACTAATCAAAATTTTCAACCTTGAATACTTTTTGAGTTATTTAGCTACGAAATCAGCGAATTTCAAGTTTGAATGAAAAATTCCCTTGAACTACTCAAGATAAGAAATTTTAGATTTTCTTTTATGACATCACTATCAATGCCTAACAAATTGGAGAAATTTCAATTATGAATTACGTAGAACATTTTTTACGAAAAATATTTTTGACGTAATTAAAGAATATGATTTTTTGTTTTTGTAGGGCTTTAAACGTAGTGTCATGAAATGAAATTAAAAATTTTCTTTCTTCAGTAGTTCAAGAGAATTCTTCATTCAAACTTGAAAATTCGCTGATTTTGTAGTTAAAAAACTCAAAATGTATTCAAGGTAAAAAAAATTTATTATGATATTTGTAAAAAACTGAATCGATTTGGTATATAACAATAACAAATCAATTGAAGGATAACCTGGACACACCATGTCAAATTTTGATTTTAATTCAAGGTACTATCCATTGTTATTTTTCATACATTGATGATATTGAGGCGACCGCATACACACACTTAGGGAGGCGACACCTATGGCCAGCTTGGTTACCAGCCGTGGTCAGCTGTGCGCGGGAAAAGGGATCACAGGGCGACTTGCGTCACCGCAATATGTCAGAAATCAGTAGTCAGTTCAGTTACGTTTATCAAACGTCATTTATTGTCAAATCATATCTCATGTGCTTATCTTCGAAATACATGGGTTTCAGTTGCGAGTCTAGGCTTAGAGCCGTATATTGTTTATGACAGCTCTTAGATCTGAGAATGGCAATTAGTTTTAATTACAATTAGATTTAGTTAAGAATTAAGTGCTAGTTAGATAGCTTAGGGATAGGTAGATCTTATTTAGTATACAGTATCTATTTTTAATCATAAGTATTTTAGTTAATTGAGTTTAAGCTTATTTATAAATAGTGTTCATAAGAGATATGTGCAGCCAATCAGTGATGAGTTTGGCTTAACAGCCATTTTGCGCTAAACTCAAATGACGGGACGGCACAATATCATGAAAAATGGCAACTATCTGGCTACAATTTGCCGAAAACTGTTTCAAAATCGAATCAGCCATTCAAAAGTTATTTCAGTTTTAGCGAGTAAAGATAGTTATTTCCTATACTGTTTATTTTTATTGAATGTCAAACCATTTTACTTATAATCATTTGAATTAAGACTCGAGAGATCGGCAGGCCTTCACGATTGCATTCTTTAAGAGCAGGTCATTTCGAAACGTACGCAAAATCAAGGGATGGACTTAAGACACCCGTCTGACGTCACTTTCTACAATCACTACGAGTAGAATCCCTACTTAAGTACTAATAATACTAATATTTATACTTCTGTTCTCTACAAATGTTTTGCAATTCAAAGCGAATACAGCTTTTGCTGTAAACCTATCAATAATACTAATATTCATCTGCTGTCCACAGATCAGAACGATCGATACGCCTTGGAAGAAGTTGTCAGAAAAGGATTGTATGTTATCTTCAGAGATGTGGGCTGGCTGGTCAGGCATTCACATACAATATCAACATATAATAGCACTGCAAGTCTAGCGCTCTGTTCTCTATCGCAAGACTCAAAATAGATTTTTTATATGCAATAAATTCAATGGTTTTCTGTAGTTTCACATAAATCAGGGCTTTATATAACACTAAACTCGAAGCTCTATACTTACTATACGTTTTAGTTCTGTACTTAAATATGTGTTGTGTTTGCGTCAAACAAAACACTTCTGTTAGCGGATTTACTCCTATTGCCGAACAGTTATAACATTTTTCGGGATCGACTGAAACGCATACCGCATACCATTTTCACCGGACTTGTATGCGGTTTTAGTCGGCAACTGCATGAACCGCATACACGCCTATGAAACGGTATGCGCCGGCAGACTGTTAAAAAAATGGTATGCGGTATGCGTTTCAGTCGATCCCCATATAGTTACCACGTCAATTTATTTCCTCAGTGTTCATATCAAATAAATATCTATCGGTACTGGCACATTTAATATTTTTAAATCTGGCTTTACAATCAAGATGAAACACCCACTTAACTTTTTTGTCGCACATAATTTCGTTATAATTGAAGTCGACAAGATAGTTCTTGTGACAAAAGTTCGAATAAGTATCCTCGGGCAAATCAGTGATCTCATTTTGTGACAGATCTAATTTGATACGACCCACATTCAACATGATACTAGACATTCTTAAAAATTGGCTGGTTATTCTGTTCTTGCTTAAGTTAACATTAATATTAGATGATGTGAATAATAAACTGTTGTTTTCTAGCCTATGAATATTGTTCGAGCTCAAATCTAGTTTTCCCAGATTGGCTAGATGATAAAATATAGATGGCTGAATAAAATTGATTTGATTATTTTTCAAAATGATACTTCGTAATTTTCTAAAATTACTAAAATCAGAATTTAGAAAAAGAATCTTTGTCTTTTCAATATGCAATTCAGTTAATACATCGGAACTATATTTTTCAATATAAGTCCTGAAATTTTTCGCTATACCCAAGGATGGACTGTCAATAAGTATCAGTGATCGCAGGTCTAATTGAAAAACTACGTCTAGTGATTCCAAATGTGTGTTATTGACCAAGATTAATTTATCCATTCCAAAATGTTTAATATCTTCAAGATATAAACGCAGGATCCTGGTATTTCTGATTGTAACATTTTTAAAATGTAAGCCGTGATAAATATTCAAACCTGGTAGGGTAGAACCTAAATTTTCGCATGTTAAACTTTGATAGAATTCATCACAAGTGCAGCCAATATTTCCTGGATTCTTTGGACATTTGAATTCTATTTGGAATTTAAATATCCAGGCGCTTACTATGAATATTATCAATACAAAAGATAACCCTGTTAATAAAAATGAATAATTAGGCTAAATACTTATAATACAGTACATCAATAAATTACAAAGGATAGGTTGCTTAAATAATTTTTTCCATCCATTATCAAGGTTCTTTTGCGTTATACACACATTTTGGTGGCTAACTTTATTTTCTGAAACATCAAATAAATGCATTTTATTTTCAATGGTCACTTTTGTACTAGGGATGTGCAGGGGGTATGGACCAAATACCCCCTCCTGAGTTTGATATTTGGCAAAATACCCCCAGTGGTTTGAGTCTCTGCTAGACACCCCTCGACTTTTTGCTCGCGACCTATACCAAAAATGGCGCCGAAGGCCGAATTGGCCGATTTTTACCTAATTTCCTCATTTAACTGAATTAACGCTAAATTGTGCTAAATTTAGCTAAATAAAGCCAGAAATGGTCGAAATTCGGCCAAAATCGGCCATTTTCGACTTTAAACGCCATTTTTCGGCCATTGTGGCGGCCATCTTGCTTTTCAAAATACCCCCTCTAATACCGTCCCCCTAGGTTTTGAGCCAAGTCCGCCATTTTACCCCCTCCTATACCCCCTGACTCGGCAGACCTTGCACATCCCTACTTTTGTACAGTGTAACAAGTTAAAATATTTGTGTACCTGATTTACCTGATCTGTTTGATCCTTGTTTTTCTCTTCTCCTCAAAAGATTAGGTTTTCGTTGTTTAAAATCATTAATAATTTTGGTCTTATATGTGATTTCGTATTCATTGATATAATAGTCAAAGAAATTCTTATACTTTTGATTTTCAGCGATACTTTTGTCGCCGGTTATCACATAAAAGCTCTCCTTGGTCAAGCCAGTTATTTTATCTGTCTCCTCAACTAAGCCTAATATTGATTCAATTTCTTTGAACTTAATTTCGCATTCAATTTGTTTCGGATATTTCTGTAACTCTTTTGACGGCAATTGTCCGCAAAAATAAATCAATTCGTCTTTAGTCAGAAAATACGTATTGTATTCACTGCAGCGTATCATTGAAATATTCTTGATGTTTATTAATCTAGGTGTATCCTGGCTGTCTCTTGTTTTCATTTGATAACCGAGTTGACAATAACTATTATCACCCCAACCGTAAACATTGCCGTTCGTTAGTATAGCAAACGAGTGATTATTAAAGCAATAAATGGATTGTATTTTCGATCCAAAATGATTGTTCAGATTCTTCGGCTTTGATATCATCTCTTCACTGCCGAACCCGAGTTGACCTTTAAAGTTATGACCCCATCCATACACAACACCGGTTGAAGTAAGAGCAAGGCAGTGGTTAAGGCCACAACTTATCTGGTTAATTTTCTTAGTGATTAAGCAATTGATTCTTTCTGGTTTCAAATATTCCGTATCAGTGCTGCTGACGCCCCGACCCAATTGACCATAATTATTTTTGCCCCAGCAATAAACTTCCTTTTTCTCAGTCAGAGCCAGTACAAATCCGCTTCCATTGATGAACTCATCTATTCTTTTATTATTCAAATTTTTTATTAATTGTGGTTCAGTCACAGCATTATTATGTCCTAATCCGAGACAACCGTTCGTATTGTCTCCCAAACCAAACACATTGTCATCTTTTGTCACAAACAGTAAATTATTTGTGTAGTCATTGTCTGTGTATTGTCTGAAGACATATAAGAGTTTTATTTTTATTTTAATATTTTGCGGAATATTTTCACATATTTTTATTTTATCCAAAATATCAGACATTTTATTCTATACTAAATTTATACTCAATAGTGTTCGGAACAATTTCATAAATTATACACGTATTTAAAGCATCCGGCATATTTTTCTGAACTTAAGTTTGTGCTTTATCTTATATAATGTATTTATCCATTATTTCAAGTGATTTCTATAACAATTATCTAAAACCGTTGCAAAGTTTAAAAGAATAGCCAAGGTCACTTCACTATCTTTATAGTTTTCTGAAATTAAACTTGTTCAAAATAACAATAAATGTTTGTTACTCTTAAATATTATTATAGATACCAAATAAAGTGATGATTTAGCAGATATACCAGATATCTAGATGAATATGATCTAGTTAATTACTTGATTTTTTAAGATTTATTGTGATGTTAAATTCTAAAATAGTTTTAAAATACAATAACCTTGTTGATAAGAAGCTGAATAATAATTATCAGGCAAAAAAGTACTTAAGATTACTTATCATCAAGGTTCATTAAATGTTAAAGGGTCTGCCACAATTTTGTTGTCAAACGCATATAATGATTTATCCAAGATTATACTTTAACAAAGCTTAACCAGGTTTACTTGATAAAATGTGAAAGGGTTCATAAACTTATACAGTTGTTCACAATAAAGCTGTGAACTTATGCACTCAGACTCATATTAACAAAACAAACCAATGGAAGTAAATTTTGAACCACGGTTAGAGAGGAAAATTTTAAAGTTCCAATTTGTGCGTGGTACAAAATTTATTCTTATTCTAATTATTTATATTCAGAATATTTTTTTTACTTTTATGCGATTTTGTATTCGGTATAATATACTCACAATTTATGTGTCACAGAATAGTGAACAGAATATTCTTTACTTTTAATGCAGAATATATTCACAAGAATTCTATTAGAAATATATTTTTCGGTTTAAAACTTCAGAATATTTTTCTTATGATTTGATTCTCTTTTATAGTATTTTTTTTTCTTTTTATTTATTCTTTGTTCACATTCTTAGAACTCTTTTCATTCATATAATGACTTATATTTTTTATCTTATTTTTTGGTCATTTGTTGCCATAGAATAACTTTAAAGAAAAGAAATGATAAAAATGAGGGAAAGTTTAAGAAACAAAAACCAAAAAATGATTTTCTGTTCCATTGGCTTAACATTACATTCCATTGCATTCAATGGCGAATCCAATCAATTATTTATTTTTATTTCACTTTTAATGAAATTTTATTTTTTTTCAGAAAAATATGTTTTTCAATGTATGAAATTATTTGTTGAAAAAATATGATTGATATCTCGGTTAAAATTTTTATCTCTCTTAAGAATATTTTTTCATTTAATAATAATTGAATTTCCACTCGATAATGATCATGTGAGATTTATTGATAAAATGGCAACATGTCTAAAATAAGCTGGTTTAACGCTAAACAGAAATTGTCCAAGTAGCAAAAATATTGTTCTGAACACTATTTTTCAACTATAACCAGGGTTTAATAATAGAATAAACACTAAAAATCATTTTTATTTGAAATTAAAAGAAAAATTCATTTTAATTGAAATTTATTTTATTTTCAACATAATTGGAAAATTCTGTGAATAATTTGTTGGTAGTTCATTATTTGTAACCATATGCATTATGGCGACCACCTGGGCAAACTAAGGGTACAAACAATTGATTCAGATATATAATAATTATTATCAAGGTTTAATCACCTTTTTTTCTACCATCGGCAAACGAGCACATCCTCTGACCAGTAGGATAGTTTACTCCTGATGGTATAGGATCACCATTCCACTGTGGAGGTCGGCCATATGCCATCTCCAAGATGGAGAAGGACAATGATATAATAAGAGCAATAATAATGATTTTACTGAACATTGTGTAAAAAAGAAAATTTAATGAAAAAATTTGAGTTTGTATTGACTTCAAAATGAATGCGTTTTAAACAAAGCTGCAGTGAATTGATTGATAGATATATTTTAATTAATACTCTATTTAATAACAGATGTACAGGAAGTCAAATCACGTTTATTATTTATTCAATTAAATTGTCCAGTTAATATAACTGAAATTAAATTTAAAACAGAATAAATATTAAAATTTCTAATTTACTATTAAATGTACATTGACTAGGGATGGCCACGCTCGGCAAACCTAGGGGTATAGGGGGAGGTGAAAGGGCGGATATTTCCCAAAATCGGGTGGAGGGGGTCAAACTCAACGGATTTGGCCAGCTATTTTTCGCCAACCTAGGGGTGGGGCTCGAAAACTCAACGGAAATAGGTCACTCCAAAATGGCCATTTCAAAACATAGGGGGGGTATTTTGACTATACACCCTCCATTGGCGATCCCTAACATTGACCTATTGTACCCTTTATTGACCTATAATTTGTTTCCATTTTTCAATATAAACTAAAAGAACAGTTAATTATATACATGGTAAAATCGTTATAATGCGGCAAACGCTTAACAGGTTATGGGCTATGTTCTGTGTCCTCGAGTTTGCCTGGTACGCAGCTATAAATTTATTTTCAAAACACACAAACCCCGAGTGTTAATTTGACTTACAATTGATATATTTGTATCTTGGTAAAAATTACTTGGGTATTTTTGTTTCAAATTACTCCTAAGGATGATAGAAATGGAGGTAGACTAGCTCTGATATGCCCAAATTAGTTTATCTGGGTGAAAATGGGAGTTTAAAAAATGGGTTTGCCTTCAGTTAAATGCTATGAATATAAGCTTCTTTATAGAGTGTTTGCAAAAAGATAGCATTTAACTGAAAGCAAACCTATTTTCAACCCCCATTTTCACCCAGATAAACCAATTTGGGCACATCAGAGCTAGTTTACCTCCATTTCTATCATCCTTAGGAGTAATTTGAAACAAAAATATCCAAGTAATTTTTACCAAGATACAAATATATCAATTGTTAGAGAAAATCGGCAAACTTGAGGACACACATCATAGCCCATCGCCTGTAAGGTAAAAAGTTGCAGTTTGTCTAAAAGTTGCCATTATCGAGAACTACTTGTGCTTTTAGTTCAAATAATTTATCATTTTATAACTTATCGCAAAATATTAGAAATTTTTAAATCTATGTCATTTTTTCTTACTGTCTTTTATTTATTTCGTATTTTAAAGTGCATTAAAAAGATTTAAACAATTTTACAGTTTTTGAAGGAGAAAAAACATTATATTTGTTTCAAACGCTTTTTATGTCATTTATCTGAGGATACATTACTTTAGCAACTTGCTGCCCCTGGTCAACATTATTCACATTTAAACCCATGAGTTGTGTATATGTAAAGTACACTCTATAACACTGAACTCAATATTACACCAGCAATAATGTTGCTGTGTAAGAAATGCGCTTCTTACGTCAAATTACACTGGTTATTTATATTATCTGAATAAAAATGCAAAATAATTTAAGAACTGTAACTATGATATTCGTGTTTATTATGTACGGGAAGTCCTTTGTTAATGGCCAATTTTATACATGATATTATGCTTTTTCAACTCGGGTGTTAGCCGCTAATAACTATTTTACCATGGTATAAAATTTATTTTCCTTTATGTTCATATAGAAAAACAAAGAAAACATTTTTCTATTATTTTATTAGAAATCAATTAAATTATACAATTATATAATGCGTTACAGAATACAAATTTCACCCCGTTTGGATGATTATTAAACTTTATCATTTTTATAACTTATTTTACATTAAATTTAAATCAAAATTCATATATTTTTTTTGTTATATTTAGGAACCAGGTAAAATTTATATAAACAGAGGTATTACCGAAAAGCCTAAAAATTAACTATAATCTTGATAGGCTCGAGGAAAAGTAACGTCGCTGAGATAAAACAAAGTTCTAATGTGTTCGGGTGCTTCAGTTGATGTTATTCAGTGCAAACCATTTCCTGATATTTCTCTAATATATGACTAGAAATTCAGATATATCTCGATGTGGTTTAA
>JAQIWA010001820.1:0-16062 GCA_034693305.1 Eueremaeus valkanovi
TCTCTCGGGGGGGGGGGGGCGGGGGAGTACTCCTAGCAAAACTATATACTCCTCTTTTTTTTATCAAAGCGGAGTTAAAAACTAATCCAATGTTATGTTCACTTGGGATCAAAATGTCAGAATCGTGCAAGAGCATTTTCAATAAATGTTATCTTTATAATGTAAATTCTATAAAAACGTTTAAATCGTATACCACTTTCCCATCCAGTTCCTGCCAGAGCATACCTTGGTTGACAAAACTCCTCTTATGAACGCAGAGTTAAAAATCTTAAAACTTTAGTTCAATTGACTTTCGTTTCTATTGAAAAGATTTCCAAAACATTTATTGTTTAAGTAGTTCAATGATACCTTCCCCACTCTCAGCCTGATAGACTCCCAGGCCATTTGTGCCAATAAATTTTGGACCTGCACTAGCATAGCTGACCTGTAAGTACAGTAACTATAAGAAAGTGGTTGTGAAAATTGGGCACTATATTTAGCAGTGATGCGTAATCCAGGGGATAGGGGTCGCATTAGTATGGCTCAAATACCTCCCCGTGTAAACTGGTTCTACGCTCAGAATTTTCCCGTGAAATTTGATTGTTTGACCGATTTTGACCAAATTTCGGTTTAAATTTGACCTGTGTTCAGCTTCTTAACTGGGTCAACTTAATTGGTTCGAAACGTTCAAAAGCTGTCGGTTTCTAACTGAATCATATTTTTTGACGGCCATTGTGGCCGCCATTCTGTCCACAGTATTGCTTCTCCATATTTAGTACTTATGTATTGAGTTTGAGTTATGCGGCACAAATCTGTCAAAAATATTTCCAAAAATACGACCTGCGGTGGAATCATCTCTTTCTAACGAATTTTACCTGGCCTTAGATTGAAGAAAATTGTGGGTCAACTCCGCCTTTTGGGTATACAGGCTGTGAAAGAAACGACCAACACGCTTAAATGAAGCTGGGGCCTAAACCCCATGAGAAAATTTGATGAAAATTTATATTTTTGTAAAACACTTAACAAAAAACTTTTTCACCTGGCGAGTTTTTACTGGCACAGCACCGGTAGCAATGAACTAGTATTGTCTCTAGGGCTAAAACTACTAGGGTTATTTGAAATATAAGCAATTCAAAATGATCCTTGTTGAAAATCATCGAATACATCTAGTAGGATTTTTTCAAAACCCGTTGAGTTTTTGTACAGGATGACTTTATATTTGTAAAATGGCATACTTTATCAGGCTCTAGTGCAAAAACCACAAGGTATAAATGAACTCTGAGCAATGAAAAATAATCACAATGAAACATAATAAAAATTAATTTCTGGACTTCACCTTGGTGTTACTGATATTAGTACAATTAAGATAAAATCAAATTTCAATGGTGATTCATTAATAATCACGGATTATAAAAATAAATACTTTACAGCAATATTCAATTCAGATTTATTGTAGTGAAGTATTCAAAATGCGTGCAAGTATCATTAACTCTAGGGTGAAATCCAGAAAATCATTTTTAGTCTAAAAAGCCCTAGAGGCAGTACTAGTTCATTGCTACCGGTGCTGCGCCAGTAAAAACTCGCCGCGGTGAAAAAGTTTTTTGTTAAGTGCTTTACAAAAATATGAATTTTTATCAAATTTTCTCATCAGGTTTAGGCCCCAGCTTCATTTAAGCGTGTTGGTCGTTTCTTTCACAGCCTGTATATTGTTTTGGAAAAATGTTAACCCCCATCCCCTGACAAAACCCCAGCTCTGGCAACCCCACCCCTGACATAACTGCCAATCCGGGCATTTTCGGGCGCATATTCCTATCGCATATACTGTAAGTTCTTATTCACTATTTTTCCTGAAATTCTGTTCGTTTTCTGTATTTAAATAATAATTACAAAAATTGTTTAATAAAAGGCAAACGAATGATGTGATTGATGTGCTTCCTCTGAGGTGGGCAAAGGATGGTTCGATTGGCTGAGTATTCAATCCAGAACCATTCAATCATAGATTTGAAACATTCAATTTAAAAGTCATCTTATATTCAAAACAATTGTCTTTATTATTGAAATTATAATTGATTTCAAAAATGTTTTATAATTTAAATATTCATTAAAAGAGAGAAAAGAATTCTTTAATTAATTATAAGTTTGAATAGAGTTATGAAAGTATATACAGATTCGATGAATAAGTAAACAATTCTATCGATAATAATAAGTATTAATAATAATAATGAAAATCAGTTAAACGAACAGTTCGTCTATTTATTTATTTTTATTCTTTTTTAGAAATTATCATAATTTTCGACAAAAAAAGTATTGAATTGTTTATAAGATATTAAGAGAAGTGTTTGTTATTGTCTTAAACACCGATCGAAGTAAGTGTTGCCGATCTGTCCGCCGATCATAGCTTTCTTGACGTTCTGTTCGAACAAACGTCTATTGCTTTGCAGTACTTCTGCGGCCTCTTTGTTCAGCGGGTCCTCAGGATTGGGCTCCTATTGGGTGACAATCGAAGACAAAACAAGTGAACAAACATTGCATATAAATAGCATTCGTTTGATTAGAGTTTAATATTTAATAAATTGAATGAAAAATATTTGAAAAAACAATTAAATCATATGAACACAAAATTCTCTCTCATTGGGTAAGCGATCGAAAAGTTAAGTAAAATGTATGGCATTATAGAGAGAGTAGAGGTTCTGATGAATATAGCAATGAGTATAGCAATGAATGAATACTCACTAAAAACAGATATTGGAGTCCATAGACAATGGAATTGATTGTGAGAACGGGTTTCCAATCCTCGCGTAATATATTGAGGCAAACATTTCCCTCCAAATCGATGTTCGGGTGATATACCCGGGTCTCACACTTCACTTTTGGCGGTTCGTGCGGATAGTTCTGCGACACTTTGAAACTGAACGAGAAATTGCCGCTCTTGTAGAAGCCCTGCAATAGAGGACAGGCACTCAGTTATTGCTATATTATCGACAATATCTATATTAAACCCATTATAAGACAATCCAATACTTAATTAACAGTCAATTACTTTAATCTAAGTTTAACTACAATTCAATGTCACTGTCATTGCCTTCAGTCACGTGAGTGAGTGAATGACAAGACCTGAAGACAACTATAATTTAAAACTGAATTCTGTACTAAATCTGAATAAAAATGTATTGAAATTAATCTATAATTATATGAAAACTATTAATAATAGAAATGTGAGCTAAAGAACAGTTAATCAATATTAGGGTTAATCAGTGGACTGGTATGTACTTCGTCGGGACAGATGACAATCTTGAAGTTGAGAATATCGCCATCCGGGTCGGCCACCATTTTGCAGTTCTTCGGAAGTGTTAACTCATTTATGTCTACATTTCAATACAATATTAGACAGAAATTGGTTGAAAACTCATTTCAAACAGGGTTTGAGTACGTGTTGGCCAGAGAGGGGCCAACACATGCATTGATTGATGGCTCAGACCTTTAGTGATGCGAATCTGTGCCGCAGTATTGCGTCGGCTTTGGTTGGATTGAGAGCTTTGAGTCGATGACTGGTTTTGCTGTGATTTCAATGAAAACAATTTAATCATTTCTGAAGCTATCGATCGATCGCTTAATTCAGAGTCAATACGAGTAATGCGAATACGAATACAACAAAACAGATGACAATTATTTGTCTATCAATTTATTTTATTTTTTTCCTTATTTTCTATAATTTGTCTGAAATTCACTACTATTTAGAAATTTGAGTTCAAATTAAAAAAATAAATAAAAATAAAATTTAATATATTTTTGGATTAAATAAAAAATGAAAACGAATTAACGCTTAATAACAATACAGTGAATGAAGTGACAAAAGCAGTGAACGGATTAAGGATTTACGTCAAAAACCGTTCAGAAATACTGTCCTTCTGTACAGAACTCGGAGTCTATAATATTGTATGACATGTACTGTAAGAATGCCTAACAATAACACATTCTATTCACTAAAGGGTTCTATAAATCAATTTTTATGATAACATTATTTGCTTTCATAAGATTTAAAGAATATATTACAGCTGTTTATAGTAATCAAAGTTTTAAATGACTTTTAATTATTTAAAAAACTTATTATAACTCAAAGTTAAACAAAAAGAAAGAAATATTTGAAATAAAATATATACTGAATGTAAAGAATTAAAATCTTTGTATATCTTAACAATTTTTTTGCTAAAAACTCTTCAAATAATTATCAAATTCTTTCAGCTAATCATTAGATGTCAGTCAATAAAAAATAAACATATGATTCACATAAGACATAAGCCTCTTAAGCAGTGAGCTTAGGCCCAATTAATTTCACAGCTTTACCGTAATTTCACCTTTTTCATACCGTAATAATTTAAAAAGAACTGGATACTCTCTCAGAACTCTTAAATAGACTAATTGGTAATACAGTAATACAAAAGCCGTTATTAATATAAAGGGTTTTCATAAAGTCCATACAGTATGTTGCGACGCGCGACTTTTAAATTGTTGAATCACTAAATAAAATTATGACTAAGATTGGCTGATTTGAAAAGCAGTCGCGCGCCCCAACACACTGTATGGACTTTATGAAACCCCCTTTACAATATCTATTAAAAGCGAGATTCTACCAATTTTTAGCAAGACTAGTGTAGGAACAATATATTGGAAAAAAGTTAGCTTTACTCATTAAACTACGAATGAAAATATACTGTATCCGGATTCATTTTCGATAAAGTACCTTAAAAACAAACCACATATGTTTAAAATCAAAGAGGAAGGAGAAACTATCGAAAATCAATACGTTATATACGAGTGACTCATTAGAATATATTTTATTACAACTTTTTTTCATTCAAATCATGAGTTTTGCGTTTGTTTTGCCGATTATTTGTTTAGTATTTTTTGATAAAATACTTAAAGATTATTAATATTAATATTCACAGCAATTAAAGGCAATATTGGTTTCAATACACATGACATCAATAAGACTCTCCTTTTTATATGTTATACAAAATTAATATTAATATAAATAATAATAATTTTTATTCAATTATTTATAGTTTTGTTTTGCAATCAAATAAAATGATTTGAAGTTTCCGTCGAAATTCAATTCATTATTATTTTGTTTTTTGCTATAATTTCCGTTAATTTATATAAACTTTTCATTTCATTTCATTTGCACTCAATTTGTGTTGAATTGTGAGTCCAATCGAAAGTCTCTTCACATCTGATCCCAAATGGCTCTCAATTCGGATATTATTCGTTACGAAGAAATCGACGCCGACTTCAATGACATGACTGTTGAGGACGAGTCGGACCACAACTGTGGGAAGACTGTGCTGACGGCACACGACTGGGTCGCATACAAACAGTCCCATGTCTTCGACGACGGGACGCAAACATACTTCTGGTGCACATGAATAGACCAGACAATCATTTGAACACTTTTCTCATTACTGTCCAATCGATTACCTCTTTAGGAGAGCCCATACCCTCACTGTTCTCTTTTTGATGACCTGTGCCCTCGTATACGTTGCAATCCTTGAGCCCCCGACTCAAGACACCAATTATAACATTAAACGGTATTTACGGCTAAAACCACTTTCGGACCAAATGCTGACTCTTTTGATGCCTTACTCTTCCAGTGGTTTAATCTCTTGCGTTCTGGTCTTCATCTTAGTTGGTGTCACACAAATACCTGACGGCCCCTTCCGGCGCCCCCACCCAGGTTTGCATTAGTTGTGCCAATGCTCTATAGACTATAGCTGTATATCTGTGTCAGTCCTTCATCTCTGGAATTGAGTCCAATTCCTCTGTTTTTTCACTCTTTATCTGATTTCATGCAACCATTGCTTCGCTTAGTATTTCGATTAAAACTCTCGTAAGATATCTGTTGTTTACTCTTCTGTTTGTCTAAACTTTTCTTCACTGATAGTCTAAACTCGTTTCGCAACTATTTATTTGTTTTTCTCGTTTCAAACAAACAATTATTTATCGATTTATTTAATATTCATGAATAGTATTGAATACGATTGCATTGATTTGCAGCTCTTTGGCGATTCGTGTTCTGTGTTTCCGTCGTCTATGAATTGGCTCTCATTTTCATATTATTTCAGGTCTGAAGTGAAGTCATATATGACTTGAACTTTGAAATCAATTATTTATTTCTCAATTCAATGATTAGACGCCAAACGACGCGCGAAAACTGTTGAAACACATCGATTCCAATTTGGGTACACCTCTGGAGGAAAGGGATTATGGCGGCAACTGTAAGCTCTACGATCCGGATCATCCCGAAGACCCCTTCCATAACATTTGGGTATTTTCACAATCGATTCAAACACTTGTAAACATAAAGTGTTTTCTAATAATTAATTTGAACTCAGGATAAGTTGGATCTGTTTGTGCCGACGCACTTCATCGGCTGGTGGGTGAAGGTATGGGTGCACTCGAGGATAGGCTTCACTGCATCTTAAGTCTGTATTGAATGAAATTATTCTTCTATTCAGACAATCATAATCAGGGACTGGTGGCTCTGCACAGTCATCAGTATTATGTTTGAACTATTGGAGTATACATTAGAACATCAATTGCCGAACTTCTCCGAGTGCTGGTGGGATCACGTGAGTGCCGGCGCCCGAACCTATGGCTCAAACTATATTCTAAACGTATGTCTCATTTGACCCAACAGTGGATTTTAGACGCATTGATATGCAATGGTTTGGGTATTATCTGCGGAATCGTAACACTCAAGCACTTATCGATGAAACCATACAATTGGCGCGGATTGTGGAATATCCCGACCTATAGGGGAAAGTTGAAGCGAATCGTCGCTCAGTTCGGGCCTCACAGTTGGATTCAGTTCGATTGGAGGCCCACTTCAAGTATGGAGCGCTGGATCTTTGTGCTGATCATCACTTTTGTCGTATGTATACCAACCAAACAAATACTGTAATACAGTAGCAGAGCTGACCACCCGTACCAAAGGCACGCATATCTATTTGACGTCTACATTGAATCAGTGTTAGCACTACTGTAACAGTAGATATGCACCCGTACTAAGAGATGACATCTGACTTGAGTTAGTCGAGTGAATCCGAGTGTTCTATCATTTGATAATCACTTAATAACTGGCTGTTTAGCAGCCCTTTAAGCACTTGTACTATAATTGCAATTCATTGCTGTTCTAACCGCTTAAGTGATGACAAATAGTCAGTCAAACCATATCTGCTGTGCTTTAGCTTTCATTACAAATACTGTTTGCATTCAATGGTAGGCTTTATTCGCGGAATTGAATACGTTTTACTTGAAGTTCGTCTTATGGTTAGAACCGCCTCATTATCTCAATTCAGTCCGACTTTTGCTCTTGGTATTTGTCGGCGCAGTTTCGTTGAGAGAAACCTTTCAATACTTAGACGACCCGTAAGTCTGAAACAAGTGTTTTGACTAATATTTCGTGTAATCAATGACTCTATGACTCTATGTTTGCATAACTTATAGAATTACAGGAAATATAAGTGAAATCATTTCATAAGACATAGAATTCATATAAAAATATAATTAAATTCAAAATATTTTGTCTGATTTCCGAAGCGATTGCAAGAAATTCGGCCGACAGTCGTGGGTCATATTGTCGATAGTGACCACAGAGTTCTTAATAATAGCCAAATTCGATTGGCAGACAATCACGAAACCCCTGCCCTACCACGTGTTCATGTTCTGGGTCAGCGGCGCTCTCATCCTACTGCTCTGGACCATTTGGAACTTCTTTCTCCGTCGCGTCACTAAAGTCTTGTATAAAAACAGTGAATCAGAAGAAGTGAACAAAAATAGAAATAACAATAAAACCAATAATAAGAATAATAACAATAAGAATAACAACAAAAATAGTAAAAAATCTTTGGATCACAATCTGACGAATGGCTCGTTCGGTGTTAAGCCTAATAGTACTCAAATCAATACCAAAAAGAGAAAATAGAAAGTCGTTTACACTTTGTTTCGCAATATTTATACAAAATTATCAAAACTATTGAAAACTGTTTTATAAAATCAAAAACTTTTTATGAAATTATTTTTTCATTCAAAACAGGATTTGGTTTCAGTATTATTGAGAATATTTTGAAGTAATCTTTGCTCAACTCATGGCTCAATTGATCGGTTCCTTCAGAAAAATTAATATCAATTTATATCAACTTTTCTACAATACTTGTGCCAACTCTTGGGCCGAATTTCATTAGACTCTCTATTAGTGCTAATTTAAAGTGAATTTCCTTTTTCTAAAATAACTTATTTTTTGAAATTATATTTTTTCAATAAAACCAATAGTTTTTGAGTTAATGTTTACTTAATAGTGGTTTCAAAAACCAATTATTAAATAAAAAAATCGTTTAATTAAACAATAAATTGAATTAAAATTATTTTTAACCCTTTTTTATTCAAATGAAAAATTCAATCAAATTGTTAGTGATTTACATATTATTCGGTTTTAAATAATATTCTCTTTTATGTACGGCTACTATGCGACCAAAGCGGAAGCGGTCGACGACTCGTAGCGCCAGGTCGGGGGTAATACCCGTTTGGTTTTGTAATATCGCGCCAATCGATGAATACGACTCTCCACTAAAATGAGCCGAAACTTCGAGTCCTTGTCCTTACGATTGCGCTCCAAATGCTTCCGAATGGCAACGGCTTTCTTAATCAGATGATACAAATCCTCGGGCAGTGCCGGCGCCAAACCCTTCTTCTTCAGAATACGCAGTATTTTATTGCCGGTCACCCAACGGACCTGAGCCACGCCGTGCCAGTCCCTCAACATGACACCGATCTGGGAGGGAGTCATACCCTTCTTGGCCAGTTTGCAGATCTGATCCACGACGTCATCTGTGGTCAGTTTCAACCACTATTGGGACAGACATTACAAGAGACGGCAATTAAAGACATTGTTTGGGTTTAACCATTGGGTGAGTACTCACTGTCGGAACACTTCGTCTGTACGGTAGCGCTGATTGGGAAATACCCTTTCTATGGGTGCGGACAACAGATTAATGCAATTAAAATCAAATCCAATGTTGTCTTAGAGTTAGAGTTAATGTTAGTGTTGAGTGACGTCACACGTGTTAGACATGTATGCGTTGAACGCATTGTTCGCCACATGTCTCACAATCGACACTCAATTTCCGTAATTATTGACAAAATTTAATCAAAAATTTCAATCAATTTATTGAAATATTTATTAAAAAATTGTAAATAAATAGAAATTAATTGAAATTTTGAGTAAATTATGGCCTAAATAGTGGTAATTGGCGTTACATACCCGGGTGCGTGCATTCGACCCATTTTGGATGTATGAGCGAAGAGACTGAGCAGTAGTACGAGTGTCGCACAGATGGCAGAGTCGAGTGTCTGTGCAGTTATGCAGAGATGATAAGGAAAGGTATGCTTTGAAGCGCTAGGCTTTGGCCGTAAGACTCAGCCAGATATTAGTCGAGCGCTCGACCGAACACACTGTCAGCCCATTCGCCGCACAATGAGCTGACGATTGCTCACAATCTCTCTAATTGTGTCTAATATTCAAATATAGTATTTATTAATTCAATTCAATTATCGTTAAACTGAACCTAATTTTAGTCAACTCTAGTCAACACTCATTAGTATTATTGAAAAGCGAATGAAAACCGGTTTTAAGAGCCAAACACACAGTGAGAGTGAGAGTGAGATTCAGACTGTTTTAAAGGTAAGCCAATACTCGATACTAACTGTAATAACAGTAATCTTAATATTGATATGAATACAAGTAATGCTAATACCAGTAATAATACTCATCTCTGTTCACAACTATTGGATCATTCAATTCGGCTCTCATTTAGACAATAATCAAAATTAATTTCGCTTTTAATTCAATTCATTTGAGCCTCACTTTCATTAGGACTGAAGTATATAGTCATGAATTGCTACATATGCCCCCACCCCTCCCTCTTCCCGAAATGAGGCCAAAGGCTGAATGCTTCTGGTTCACTTGCTCAATTCTTGTTATCCTATAGAATGTTATACAGTATTATGGGAAAACGCCCCAGTGCAAACTGTGTAAACATGTGGGTGAATCAATTTTTTAATTAAATCTTACGGTTTGAGTGAAATATTGCTATTTTTGGAACCAATTAGAAAAATGGGTTTATATGTGGTATATATTTGTGTGAATATGTTGTGTCAGATAGTTATGTCCAATACTGTAGAATATAAACCATCAAAATATCAATAATAGCTGACAAAATGCAGTCAACATTCTTATGAGACGAAGATTTGACCCGAAGACATTTATCAAAATGACAAGGACAAATATGGACAAGTGTGTCATTAACGGAGATTAGTTTAGTTTAATAAATATATGGATTATATGTTTGAAGTTGTGATTTATTAGAATATAACTGAAGTCCTCGAATCCCTGTCTTGTGCTCTGATATAGCAATCATTGTAATCATCCCCTCATTAATAAAGCGATTAGTAATGAGCCGGAGATAAAATTTTGCTGAGTTTTAGAATGTTATGGAAGAGACTTAAGACAAATGGATCAAGGTACAGTATGCCTGATCGGAATAAGTGGAGTCTAAATATTACCTTTCAGTCTTGTTTGCTCTTAATTATAAATCTATAAAAAATAGATTTCTATTAATACTAAACGACTAATGAATTTTCATGACTCACATCCGATACTATCGTATTATAGATTAATAATTATTATTGAATTTAATTAATTAACTGCTGCTCTGTATTGGCTCGCATTGACTGTACAAACAATCATTTAAGGCTTGTTTGCCATCCATTTCGTCATTAACTCTATTGAATTGTTTTATCATTTTTGATAATTTCATATCAATTTCGAAATCTAATAAACCGATTGTCAAATAACTATAGACTTGAGGACATGCAAGCGATGTGTATCCAGAGTACACTGAATTGTGCAGCACAGGTGCAATATATAGTGCAATAAGACATTCCTCAGCTTATTAGAGAATAATCCTATTTTGGCGCCAGGTCAGAGACAATTTTATCAGTCAACTGCATGTTCAAGGCATTTGAGCCATTGGTGTGGAGCGCCTGCACATCCATATATTGAATTCATTTCCAATATTATAATAGAATTATTTTTATGCAAAACTTATATTTAGAAACCGATACGAAGGTGATAACTGATCAGGATGATAATTTTAATCCTATTGATTGTGAGGCACATGACTGATCCTGATCCTTAAAATTAATGACATTGTACTGTATATTGCATTGAATTCCCAAAACTAGTTGTTAACCAATATTTGAAATTTTCAATTAAAGCCACAAATATTTAGATTATTTTAATTATGAGTTCAATTCAATTAACCGATTAATTAAAAAATATTTGCAATCATTTCAAATGTGTGTTCAATATTCACACAATTAGAACAATTTTTTCTCAGAGTCTGAGAGACTTAATATTTAGTTATGATTTATAAGTTATATAACTTATAGTATTCTTAACTAAAGACTAATAAACTCGAGAACTATTAAGAGAAGAGTTGTGTAAAGTGTGTAAACATCTCTAACTAATAGACAATTATACTCTTAATATAAAGGGCTTTACATGAGCTGAGCATTTGTTTGGATTATGTAATCATAATTGGAGTGAATATTCGGGAAAACCTTATTATTACACAATACACACGATTGGAAAGACTCAGGAAATCGGATCAAATAATGAGTGGTTTGAGTGAGAGTTGGATTGAATTGAAACTAAAGGAAAATAAAGAGTAAAATCGGAGATAATATGAGCAGAAAAAAGATCGAAAGAGAAAACTCTTATCACATATTGTATGAAGAATTTGCAAAGTCTTTGAAGTTTTATTTTATAGGATTTTCTTCCGGTTTTGTATTTAGTGCCACAACTAAATCGTAAATCGTTAGGGAGAGAGTGCGAGTGTGTGCTAACTGTGCTCTCTATCTCTCTTTCAAAGTCCTGTAAGTCTTCCGTATTTTAATGTTGAATGCGTTGGCACAGGTATAAGAAAACAGACGAACGCATCAAAAATCAAAGTGAAAGTAGGATTTGAGCCCAGAGGCCATAAACAGTGGAAATCCAATTCCTGTTATGTCCTGAGACACGACTCGACCCACTCTTACTTTCGAATGAGAAACAAACGCCAAAAAACTTATTTCTCGGCAATAATAGTGTTTAGATTTGTGTTACACTTTTTAGTCTAGTTTCAGATACTGGTCCGTCCGCTCCACTCTTAGCTCACATAGTGCTCTGTTGTAACAGTTCTTTAGCCATTTGTTAGGTCTCCCGAAGAAGAAAAAAATATTTAATTCTTATTTTAATTGAATTAATCAATATTTTTATGATTTGCCTCAACTCTAATCTTAATCCGATTTTTTTATTCAATTTATTTTTCATTATTTATTACTCTTCTGTGTGTGTCGTGTGCTTTGAATTTTTTTTATTCAGTGTTGATTTTATTTTGAATTTATTTGGAAAAAGTTTTTATCTGTTATTATATTAAATGAAGTTATGGTTAGATTTTATTTATTGAATACTAACTATTGATTACATCAAATAAATCGATGAATTCATTCAAATGTGTTATTAAAGGAGAGTCTTCTCGGAGTCAATCATTTGGTGATAACTACAGGACAACTACTATACCGATAGCCAATTCTTCAGCAATAATGGATACAAAAGAAAATGAGTCACAAATCGCCGCTTTCTATAAGGATAGGAGTGTTTTCATCACTGGTTCCACAGGATTTATGGGCAAAGTTAGTCCAATTCCTTAATACTATAACAAAGAATAGGAATTCAAACAATTCTTATTGTTTTCATTCTATCCTTAATGTCATTGAAAAGCAAGTGACGAATGAACTAAATTTCTTTTGTGTTTTAAAACTAACTTTCCATAGGTTTTGGTCGAAAAGCTTTTGCGTTCGTGTAGTGAAGTGAAAAATATCTATGTTTTGCTCCGAACTAAGAAAGGTCTTAACGCTCGTTCACGTCTGGATGAACTACTTAACACTAAAGTATATACAACTTTCAGACGATATATAATATATTTTCATTGAATAACAAGTTTTATAATAATCTCAAAATTGATTTTAATCTCAAAAATCTTAAACTTTTTGTTTATTTTCCTCTAATTTTATTATTAATCTATAATTATTCACATTTTCCTTGACTTGGTTTTTGGATGAATAGATTTTCGAGAAGATTCGGGACGAGAACCCGAAGGCATTGAACAAATTGATTGCCATTCAGGGCGACATCACTGTAAACGGTTTGGGCATCTCTGAGGCCGACATGAATTTGCTTACAAGCGATGTCTCGATTGTATTCCATTCCGCAGCCACTGTCAAGTTTGACGAACCCTTGAAGTGAGCTATTATCCACTCCTGATTGCATACCTGTCCCTCACTTGTCTTATCTATAAATAGTAGCCATTAATGAACACATTATAATGAAATGTATTTCGGCTCCAATTAGAACATCAGTCGAATTCAACGTAATCGGGACGAGAAGACTAGTAGAGATTTGCCACAAAATGCCAAAACTTGTGGTAATTATTAATTATTTGTTTTAATCTCTATTTTCCGAAACAAATGTTTTTATATTCAAATCATTTGAATCTATTATTAAGTATTTTTTGGGCTTTTGCTGAAAGGATTCCAAATGTGTTGTCAGAACTTAAGAAACAAAATAAAAGCTTTTATTTCAGTGAAAATCAAAAGTTTTTTAAATAAGATTTATAGCGAAAACGCGTTTAAAATAGTAATTCCGGAATTGAATTACACCTTATGATGAAAAGATCCGGAACAGTGGAAGTGCTCTAATATATCGCATAAATCACACCCAATTAAAAGCTTTATTATTTATGAGCTCTATATCTGTTAAGGAGTTGTTGTATAAGAGTTATAAATAAGAGATTATTTTGAATTGAATACGAAATTCAAAACTAATTAATTGATTCAAAGCTAAAAACTATAAACTTTTCGAAAGGCGTTAATACACGTATCGACTGCTTATGCGAACTGTAATCGTTCAGAAATCGATGAATTACTATACTCTCCGCCCGTTTCGCCACAAAAAATCATTGATGCGGTCGAATGGATGGACGAGGAAGTGATGAACGCACTGACGCCCAAACTTCTGGGCGACCGACCAAATACATACACCTATACTAAGGCATTGGCCGAATCACTGCTAGTGGACGAGTGCGGCTCTTTGCCAGTGGCTATAGTCAGGCCCTCTATAGTGACCGCTTCCTGGAGGGAACCGCTTAGGGGTTGGGTCGACAATATAAACGGGCCGACCGGTCTGATTCTGGCCAGTGGTAAAGGAATTCTGCGGTCGATGCTATTCAACTCGAAAGCTTGCGCTGACTTAATACCTGTGGACACAGTCATCAATCTGATGGTGTCGGTCGCCTGGTATACGGCCACACAACGGCCCAACTCTATTATGGTTTACAACTGTACGTCCGGTCAGCACAATACGATCACTTGGGGTGACATAGAGAGGATCGCATTCCCACTTCTGCTACAATACCCAAGCGCTCAGATATTCCGATACCCGGGCGGTAACTTCAAGGAGAACCGACTCCTCAACGATATCTGTTGTTTCTTCGATCACATAATTCCCGCCTATTTTTTCGACGCATTAATGGCACTGACGGGACGGAAGAGAATGTAAGCCAATGTTAACCAATTGATTGACATTTTGTTAAACAATTGTATGATTTGTTCGATAGGATGGTCAGAATATACGAGAAACTGCACCGGGCCACCCGAGCCCTCGAATGGTTCACCACTCGTGAGTGGAAGTTCAGTACGAATAACGTACTGATGCTCATCGATCAGCTCAAGGGAGTCGACAAAGAAGTAAACAATATTTACATTAGTTTTTGTGTATTTTGTTTAAACAAACAATGTTTGCAGACATTCCACTTCGACATCCGGGACCTCCATTGGCCCACATATTGGGAGGACTATGTGGTCGGTTCGCGCAAATATATTCTAAAAGAAGATAACTCTTCTCTACCCAAAGCCAGAAGTAGTCTTCGGCGGTAAGTCCTGTTTGAGTGATATTAAAAATTATGAAACAATTGACGAAATGTTTGATAAAAATGAATAAAATGTGAATTTTAATTGAATTAATCAAAGGATGTATTATATGCACAAAATAATCGGATTCCTCATAATGTACGGCATTTGGCACCGATTCCTACTGCGCACACACGCGGCCCGACGTCTCTGGTTATTAATAACCTCATTAGCGATGAGACTCTTCAGTCTATTACCAATCGCTTACACATAATTGGAAACTATTTTTATTTTAAGTCAATTCATAATTGAATTAGAAATCACTTTTTGATTAATAATTATTAATAAAAATTGTATAAAAATTATATAAAATTAGAATTTTTAGAAAATTTCATTATATTATACAATCACTAACTGGTCTGCCATATAATGCATACAATTTTTTCAATAATATTTTTCTCCTGTTTTTTGACGAAAATGAGACAATTTTTTTCAAAGACTAAGACGAGACTTAAGTGTAATAATAATAATAATAATATTAATAATAATAATAATAATAATAGTAATAACGACAATATCTATGCATGTCTTACATGTATTCTAATTGTATGTAATTTTTTTCTTCCATTGATTATAATCAAGAATTTGTGTTAACTATTGATATAATCATTTGATTTACAAAGAATTATAAGAAATTTGAATCAAATATGAAATGCGAACAAATTGTATGAATATTTTATTGATGTTTAACAAAGATTTTTCTCGTTCTCTAAACACAAACAAAAAAATAATTTCTTAAATTAAATTCAGCCCTAATTTAAACCTTTGAATAAAAAGTGTTTTTTGTTTAGAAAACTCATAAATCATTATAAAAAGTATTATTATTTTAATTAAATTTTTTTCTGTTTTATTCCTATTTTCTATTTAATAATGATTTATATTATAATTAGACTTATATTCAGAGATGATTTGCAACAAAATAAATGACAAAAAAAAATAATAAATTATTTGTAATTTAAA
>JAQIWA010001821.1:0-16052 GCA_034693305.1 Eueremaeus valkanovi
TACACAAATAATTAAATTTAAAAATCAAAGTCAAAATTGGATTTCATTATAAACTACTTAATATTTGCATTAATACTATAAACGGTTAAATAGGGGGCAAAAAAATTATGAAACAATCTGTTCGGTTGAGTGAAAAATAAAGGATCAGTTAAAGTGAAAAATGAATATAAATTTTTTTGCTCACAAATTATGTTAATTTTGACGATAATTTTGTTGACGCAAATTCTGGACAGCGATAACAACAGAAGAATTTTTTGCATACAATATTCACAATGCGTTTTCATTAACTGATTAAATATTCATATAAAGCAAGACTTTTTCATTAGATTCAGGGAAAAGGGTAAAGGCACATTTAATTCCCAGGGGCCTTCTTTAGCGCCGTTATTTCTCTAAACTGAGCTTGTTAGTTCTAAACAAAGCTCATTACTCTTATGATATCAGAATATATGTAAATTTATTGACAAAAATATAATTTGAAATTATGTTAAATACAGTCGACATCCAATTTCATGAACAACCGGTGCTATATGGAACTGGGCTCAATTATCATAGGAAATTTACCAAGTTTAATTATACATTACATTTCTATACTTGGTTTTGTGTACAGTGGACGAATAATCTCAGGTATAGTATTAATATTAACCTTGTTCATTATTAATCAAATACCTTATGCGTCTAGCTAGTATAATTACTGACAAGCTTCTATATTTAGCACAGGTTAATTATATTATTGATTGGTTTAATGTAATAAATATTTCGAATCACATATGAAGTGCTCATAAATATAATTATATTTTAGTTTTTGTTTTGTTTGATCGCATATGAAAAATAATATTAATCGTAATGATAATAACGAGGGTCATAAACATGATTACTATTCTATTGTGATATTGCATTCATAACTAAAAATACGGCATAAAAATACAGTTAAACTTAATTCACATAAAAAAAATGTTTATCAAAAAAATGTTTATCAAAAAAATGTTTATCAAAAAAATGTTTATCAAAAAAGCAGTTCTGAAACCCATATAAAAGAGCAGTTATTTTCTCATAAATATTCAAATATTTTATTTAATTAAATAATTATTTTATGGAAAAAATATTGTTTTGTTGTGTTTTAGACTAAACAATGATAACCAGAATATGCAAGAATGCTTTTGGCATGAAAATTACCAAGCAGGATTCACTATACATGATAATTACTGCTTTAATTATGGAGAATAAGGTTGATTTTTGATATATTTTAAGAAAGTGTCTAGCATGAATTATAATTTTAATTATTTATGATACCACCTTGGCTACCCTGATTTAATATCTTCCGAAGGATTCGTTACTTTGCTATAAGTTTTTACTATTAGTTTTTTTGTTGACTAATAGCTCAAAAATAATTTTAATTCTCATTAAATAACATTTGAATTGGATTTTATCGGAATCTGTCTCTCTCTCTCTCTCTCTCTCTCTCTCTCTCTCTCTCTCTCTCTCTCTCGCACTGTATGTCTCGAATGTATAGACTATTTACAGACGATATAAATACGGAAAAAATAATAGTAATTATAAATATAACTGAAATAAATGTCAAAATAATTAATGGAAAATAATATTATTTTTCTGTCGTCTCTTATATTAAAGTTATTATTCAACTGCTCTTATGTTTGTTTTGATGTTTGTCTTTATTTTGTCAGATAATTAATGGAAAAAAATTATATAAATAATGAAAATAAATAAAAATTTATTTTATATTTAAATGAAGAATAAAAATAATCGAAATTTTTTAGAGAATTAAAAGTATTTAAAAATGATTTTCAATACAAAAAATAACATTTTATATGTGTCTTCCATATAGTAGTCATAAAACAAAGTTTTTTCATAATTTTTTTTTTGCAAATAATTATTAAAAAAATTTTGTTCTCTTTATGAGAATATTCTTCAATGAGTTTAAAGACATTTAATAATAATAAGAGAAGAAAAATAACTTAATTCTTATCATTATATTTGAATAAATAAATGCATAAAAAATATTATATAATTAAAGCGGAATAAGAGCTGAGTATAAGTGAGGAGAAGAAGAAGAAGAAGAGAAAAAAAAGATGAGATTTTGCTTTCAATTCAAAGCCTGACTGAATAGAGAAAAGCGAATACAAAATGAAAATAATTGAACTGAACTTAATTAAGAAAAACATTGAATTATAAGAGAAATATAGAGTGAATGCGAAGAGAAAGTGAAAAAGAATTGCAAAAAAATTATTCTTTCTATTCATTTATGTGTTTATTTAGCGAAAGATTTTTCTTATACATAAATGCTGGGCATGACCAGGGGCTCACATTACAAGGAGCACATTATAGTGCCTTGAAAGTATGAGCTTTTAGTATAGTTGCTTGTTTGAATAATGCCAGAAAACATCCTGGTATTTGTATACAACTCAATAATTTAGCTATAAATTCAACTAGGTCCTATTAAATTTGAACCATTTTAATCACATTCCAAGCGAAAAAGTCTATATTGAATTTGACTCTATTTTTCCATAGAGTTAGCATAGGATAAAATTAATTGTATATGATATTGGTAAGTTTTCAGAATTGCATATATGTAGCTATAAAAGCAACTAGATCCTACTAAAATTAACCCATTCCAAATATGTACCAAGCTAAAAAGTTTATATTTGACCTTATTTTCCGATAGAGTCATCATACTATGAATTAATTCAATGAATTAATTAATGATATTGGTAAGTTTTCACAATTAAATATTATTTAGCTATACACCCCTTGAACACCCCATCATAAATGAGTGCTAAAAAATAGTTTTGCACAAAAAAAAGAGAAGAAGAGATGAAAAAATTCATATAAGACTTAAACGCATTTATAAGGAAAAACGAGTTAATCCTTATTAATAATAATAATAACAATATTAATGCTAACGAACAAAAAAAATAGTATAGCAATGAGTAGAACAGTGTATAGAAAAATAAAGGGCAGAAAAAATCTTAATTTTAGTTTAATTTCTTATTACTCCTAACAGTACTACTCCTACAGAATATTCTGTAATAAGAGTATTATTATATTTGCCTCAAGTTTTTCATATATGAAAACCAAAGGAGAAAAAGCTTATGATTATTAGTGAATATGCATTTGATTCAATACAGAGCTTAAAAAATGTGCCCCTCTTATAGCACAAGCATTTTCCGACCCCCTCTACAGCTCCCCCATCCAATGAATACCCCAATGCGTTCAAATAATTGGAGCAAATATTAATAAAAAAAAGACAAAAATAATAATAATAACTCATTTGAATCATATATTTCGCTAATATTAAGGGAAAATATTTCCGACTTATTTGAAGATAAGATGTGATGCGAAGTGAGAGTGAAATAAATATAAATGACTGAATCGAGTGTAGGAGCAAATGGTATGGAAGAGAATGAAGAGAAGAATTCATTTGAAATTTTAAAGAATATAAAAAAAATTATTGGATTCGCAGCAAAAAAAATAGATGAAATAAATTATAGAAAATACTAAATATTATTAATATAGAAGTTCACGGCTTTTAAGCATTCATTTGCATTTCCTTATCTATTTGTGATGCGCAAGCTTGCGCTTAATCCATCAGCCATTATCAGGGTGAATTATTAGCTAGAAATTAGCTAGTTCTGGATATAATCAGGATAAATCAGTTTTCAAATAATACTGAAGGTTTACTGCAATTATTTGAAATGAGCTTGTTTAATTTGTTAACAAATTTGATCTAGTTTGTTTAAAGTCATAGCCAATTAGAATCTTAATATTATATGCAATTTTTATTCATGAAATTCAAGCGAATAGCCCGGAGTATGTAAGAAGTTTATGCTTGTACTATGTCAATTGTGCTCGTTACTACCTTGCTCATTTTCTAATTTATACATTGAAAATGCGAGATAATTTTTTTCGCACAAATAAATTGTATTAAAAAATATTAATAATTTTCACTCTTATTCTTAAATGAATTTTTCATTTGTTTTCTTTCCATTGGTTTTTATTCTGTATTTTTCACAATTCTATTAATTTCTATATATTTTTTCGTCTATTTATTACTTTTGTGGGAAACACATATATCTATTATATACTGTATTTAAGGCAACAATTTATTGCCAGCCCTTATATCATATCAAATAATATTAATATTGGGATAAAAAATAACAATTCTTTTGCTGTATTTTTTTGTTCCCTATCTTTAGTATTATATCTATTCTTATATAAACTTAATATTGATATTAAGTTTTTCTTTCGCTTCTCTACTGAAGGGGAGAAACATTTTAACATTTATTTTCTTAAATTAAACTTTTCTTTTGGGCTCTCATCTCATCTTCACTGATATTATTAAAGAATTTAATGAAATGAAAGAATAAATGAATATATAGAATACAGAATACAATTAAAATTAAGTATAGATTGCATTCATTTTCATATGTAATATAAATACAATAATAATAATAATAATAATAATAATAATAATAAATATGTGAAACAAAAAAAAATAAATTACAATTCATTTTCATTATTACTTATTATTTATATATATTTTTATCGATATTACGCATAGAATATGCAGAAAAATAATAATAAAAATAATAGAAATAATGAAAAAACAGTGAAATAATGTCAATATTTTAAATGACATATTCATTAGCGCTTCAACATTATAGTGAACTCGATTACAATGAAGCAAATGCTGTAAATTGTTGTCTATTTTATATATAAAACTAACTTAAAGTAATCGCTATATGAATGCGAACTTACCGTTAGATTCAGTGCCAATGAATAGACACTTAAGGGATGTGTTGAACGAATGGATTATTTTTTTGTTTCAATTGTTTTGTTAAATATCTGTTGAGAAAGAGAAGAGAAAAATATGTTTTATTTATACTTTAAAAGCCAATAGTTTTTCACTAAAATTATTATAAATTACATTAAAATATATATTAATTAATATTGTTATCAATATATAAGTTATTAATTCAGATAACTTTCTGGTTTATTTTGGATCTGGATAAGTTTACCAAATTTTTCTTCAATGTAGCCAAGCTCAATATTGATTATTAAAAATTGTGTTATTTATCTTAATGTTTATCTTTGCCAACAAAATGCTAATAAAATTCATTGCATTTTTATAATTATAATTATATTTCCGATACATTTCGTACTTAAGATACAAAAGAAAAATCACATTATTTTCTTCAGATAAGAAAAAAAATGTGTAATAAAAATATAAATATTATATAAATAAGTAAAATATAAATTAGTTTAAAGAAAATATTATTACAATTTTTTTGTCTAATTATTCTGAAAAGTTTGCACAATATTATGGAAATAAACGAAACATTTTATATATAAAAACACTTTTTATCAAAAGTTTTTGCAAAATAAGTCTATTTTTGTCAAATGTTTGACTGAAAAAAAAACTTTTATTTCTATACAAATAGTAAAATAAAACAATATATAAAATAAAAAACTTTTTTCTGAATTTTTTTGAACATCAATTCAAACGATACAAACAATTAGAGTTAAAGTCAAAGAATGAAAGTTTTAAACAGTTTTTATCATCAATTATAAGCATAACTAATGATATTTTACTTTTTTTTCTTTATTTGTCTATAATATAACTGCAAATAATAAATGAAAATAAAAAACTAAAATATATTTTCATTTTATTTCTTTGTTTTCGTCTCACAAATGAACTTCAATTGAAAAGAAAAAGTCTAATAAAGTATGAAAAAAATTAATATATATTTTGTTTAATTTATTTCTCTCTATAGTTATATACAGAATATTCTTTAAAAACTAACTGTGCAGTCAGTATAGGAAATGAATGACTTGAATAAAAAATTTATTCATTATATTTAAGATATTATTTGTTTGAATCAAACAAAAAAATAAAAATTTTAATCTAAAACTAAAACTAAAATATTTATTATATTTAAGAAAATAATATATTTTTGTTTCTATTATTGATTACAAAACTAAAAGCACAAAAAATTATTATAATATTTAAATATATTTTTAAATATAATTATTTTATGGTATATTCACTCCACTGTCAGACAAGTGACTGACTGTTCAGAAAGTTTATGATAAATGAGATTATATTCTGTAATATTCACAACAAAAGCAGACAAAACAGATAGAAATAACACGAATGCAAATGAATTGAAAAAAAAGATTTTTAAGTAATTTATACAAAAATCTATTTAATTCCGGTCATATTTAACATGTATACAACCAAAAAGAACATACAAGCTCATAATTACACCAATTAAACGTAATTAATGGAAAGTTTCGTAATTTATGAGCTAGACACATAGTTTTTATTATCCAGTTCAACCTATCAAAATAACGTAGTTAATTGATAATTATGGTCCATAATTTATGGAGATAATACAGCTTCTTTTTAATTATATCACGCCCTGGCCATACTAGTTCAAATTAACAAGGTAACTTTTGTTAATACGGATAGCTTGAGTGCATTTAAAAACTTGAAAAACTGTTAATTTAGTATAATATCAGAAAAGCTAATCCAAAAACTTGATTGCTTTTTTGCGAAATTTGATTCCATCCCTATTTTTATAATATTTTTCCTTCAAATAAGGCACAGAAAAAAGGCAATATTTTTTTCAAACATAAAAAATATAAAGATTTTTGTTTACAAATACTTTTTTTCTAACTGAACATAAAATTTTAGTTTAGTTTAGTTTATTAACTCTTCTCTCTTCTAGCTATCAGTTGTCATGTCATTAGTAGAGAGAGAGAGGACTAGTAGATAGAGAGGAGACAGCAAAGGATGAGGGAATGGGTGAAAAAAAAGTATAAAAATCAATAGAAAAAAGGGGAGAGAGAGTGAGCAGAGGGAGGAAAAAAGGGAAGTCGTGATTACTTTGTTAATTTGCAATACAAAAAAATATATATATTTCATAAAAACTAATTAATACATCAGAGACTATACGGAGTGAAACAGAAAAATATTCATAATTTATGTAAACATAGAGAACAGACGACAGTCAGAGATATGCATTGCAGTGAAGCTATCAGTGAAACACAGAGTCTCTGCTAATTATACTAAAACTTTATATATATTTTTTGCCGTCTAATCAATAATTGCGAGCTATATATGCATACAATATATATACATATAATACCATATATTATATAATAAATATATATCTAATAAACAAAAACTTAAAGATTGAAAAGATATGCTGAGAGAGCGAGCGAGCGCTGAGTCTATACTGTTATATTGATTTCAGTTAATTTCCAGGTCTTTTTTTGTTCTGTGCACTGCTATAAAGCTTATGATAAATTGTTTGTGCGTTTTGTGTATACTTTCTAATTATATGAACTAAATGTTCATTACTTATTAAATTATATGAAAAGCCAGTTCATATTAAAAGCGTTAGAATGTATGGGAGAGTATGAGAGAGAGTCAATCAGAGAATTAGTTCTGATTGAAGTATAGGTGCGGTTATTATTGGGTGTACAGTGCAGTACAGGTATTGTACGCAATATATTGGGTATAAATATGAAATATATCTGTGTTTTGAGACTAATATAGCATTTATTTAGCATTTTTGTAGACTGGGGGAGGGGGAAGAGAGCTGGATAATTGAGCTTGAGCACAGATAGATAAATCGGGAACAAATAAGCGAAATTAATTTGCATGTCTTTTCTATAGGAATATATGCGCGAGAATTGCAGTCACGTATTGAATATGAATAGAAAAACGACATAAATATATAGTGAGAGACAAACAGAGAGAAAGTGTATGAAACAAAATGATACGAAAAGAATAGTTATATTTATATATAATAAATACGAGAAAAATATATATTAGAGAACAGAGTATTAGAGCTGAGAAAAAAATTGTTAACAAATAAAATATTATGAATGCTTAGACTGGAATAGAGGGAATGGGAGAGGGATTGGACGATAAATTAGAGAGAAGAGAGCACTGGGAGAGATGGAGAGGGCTTCGAATGATATGCATAAAAAACTATAAGCAAAAGCAAAAGACTTTTTCTTTCAGTAATTTTAATTAAAACTATTGAACCCCAAAGCAAAATAATTGTAACCATGGCTACCATTTTTTTCTGGAGAGGGAACGGGAGAGAAAAGAGAGGCTGCAGTAGTGATGTGTCGATAGCTAAACATCTCCTATATATATGCGTTTATTTGTCTGCAGCCGAATGGGGGAAAAGGGAGGGAATCACTGCCTCTTCATCTAAATTATTTATTACGCATGATAACTTTTATATATCCATAACTGTAAACAAATTGACACTCGTTATTATGAACTTTTATTTATTGTAAACTTTATTTTTTGTTTATACTGTATATAAATTTAGATTAACTGTAAATATAGTTAATATAAGTTTTGCTCCTTTTTTCCGTCGTTTGGGGCTTAGGATAGGGTTTGGGTTTAAGTTTTTTGTTTATGAACTTGTTTTCGGCCTTTAATGAGGTTTTACTGTAAAATAGGGTTTTTTTTATTTTAGTTCTGAAAAGTATTATGTTTTTCATCTCTTTTATGCGTAATATATATATGAAATATGAAATTTATATATTGTATTGACGTTAAGCTAATGCTTAAACACGAGTTCACTGTTTGCATGCATTTTATTATTACTTATTATTATTTCTAATTTTTTTCACAATATTTTTCTCTATATTTCGGATGAATGAGAAGAATATTTATTTATATGGATATAGTTTTTTGCAGAGAAAAAAAATTGTTGTTCAATAATAGATGTTTTTCTGCTTATCTCACGATAGATATCTCTATTATGAAAGAGAAAATCCAAAAAAAAACTTTTATTTCTCTTCATTTCATAATAAATATACAGAAAATATAAGATAAACAAAGAAATGGAATATTTTTCTGAAAATACATATCAATGTAAACAATATAAACATAATTTAAATGATGTTTATTCCTAACTGTAATCTCTCTCTCTCTCTCTCTCTCTCTCTCTCTCTCTCTCTCTCTCTCTCTCTCTCTCTCTCTCACCCGTACTTTGCATTTAGAAATTCAGAGATATTTTTAGCACAAATCGTAACTAAACAACAAAAAAAATCAAAACTAAAGATAAAATTCAATTAAAGAAAATATTTATTTTTTTGTATATAAAATGCAGCCAATAATTGACCCTCACATCAAGTAAATCAAGCCTTGCTTATGTCTTATATGAATATTAATTGAAAGTTAATTAATTATGATTTTTCATAAATAGAGGTTTGACTGTAGCTATGATGCTATGATTCGGAGTATTTTGTAAGAAAAATATTTGTTATGTATTAAAAAAAATGAATGAATTAATTATAGAAATAATTAAAAAAATTTTTTATTCTTCTGTATTATTCTTCAACTCTGTTCTGGAATATAATTATTTTTGAATACAGAATATTTTTGTGGGAATCTTAACGACTGTTTCGCCAACAGAAAAGAGCGGAAAAAAATTAATTAAATTTTTATTCACACAATAAACACAAACAAACAAAACACTGAATAATAGTTTATCTTATTTTTTCAGTTGAATTGTCTGATTATATTTGAAGAGAAATTTTGCAATTGATATGTGAATAAAAGGATAGAGATTAAAGTTTTTAAAGTATTTTGTTCAGAATTATTTTTTCTACTACAGGGTCCTAATTTAAATCTGGATCAGATTTCTAAAAAAGTACCATACCACATTGTTGGTAGTTGCAAATGGGGGCATATAGACGGGTAAGCGATATTCAAGCTCGGTTAATCAGACAAACATACGGTTAATTTTTTATATTTCATAAGCTAGCTGATACTGCATTTGTTTAGTGAACACATTTTATAATCTTGGTCAAACTATTTTGTGATATATTTTAACGAATTTACTTAAATGATCAAAAGTGGGCTTCACTACATTACACATGTATGCTAGCGAAGCAGCAATTGGGTTCAGTTGCTATGGCCAAAATAAAATACTCAAGGCAAAATAAATAGAAATAGCTAACTAATGAAAATTGATACGAAAACATCTAGATACATGTGCCTTTGTTCAAATAAGTTCCATCTGACACAACTTTTTTGTCAATGTTGTACACGCTTTTAAAGTGCACAAAAGAATTATATTCTTGTTAAGTTTATAAATATTGTAATGCATCTAGTATACAATTGAAGCTTGGTGTAATTCTATCTGTCACTATTATGAATAGCATGTACATTCTTAAAAAGGGTAATTTAAGAAATTCACAGAATTATTAAGCAATTGCTGATCCATGTACATTCTTTCAAAGATAGAATTACGACCAAGCTTCAATTAGAATTAATTAAATGCAATATTTATTATTGTTATTATAAAAATTAACAAGAATATAATTTTTCATGCATTTTAAAAGTGTATAGAACATTGATAATCAAGTTATTTGAAGAGAGGGCACCTTTATCTCGATACTATCAATTTTCTTTACATAGCTAATTTTATTTATTTTGCCTTGGTATTTTATTCTGACCATAGCAACTGAACAATTAACCAAGTGTACCAGTACACTTTAATTTTATTGCTTTTCCTTCCAAGAATACGATGTAAATGAATCGGTTAATCAAATTTTGATTTTGATTTTTTCTCCAATCTATTCACCAAAAGCTGAGTTTTATAATTAGTTTTGAATTTTTATTTTCAATCATTTAATTCATACTCTTATTGGAAATCCAATACTTATTGACAGAATTCAGTGTTGCCTTTGATTTTCAGGTTATGTTAGAAGTGAGTGAAGAGAGAAAACAAATATAAAACTAATGGAAAAAATATTTTTAGTTTTTAAACTCATTTTATTTTCTTATATATTAGTCTATTATTTCATATCAATTGTTATTTTGTTGGCGTTTGAATCGAAAAGAGATTTCAGTTTTTCTCTTATTGTAATCAATAGAAGAAAAAAATAGAGAAAAATATACAGCAATTGAATGAAAACAAAAACAAGCTATACTGCAGGGCTATAATCGGGGACATAATTTCAAGAGAAAATAAGACAAAATAGATTAGAAATATAATACTAGACAACAAAATATAATGAAAAACTACTTTCTCTTGACATACGATAGGATAAAAAACTGTAAGTTTTAGTAGTTTTTTTTTCAGTCCTTTTACTGTTGTGTAGGTATATAATAGTGTTGTGTCTATTGAATAAAAAAAATGAAATTTCAGTATGAATTCAATTGAAAAACCTTTTTTTTCTGGCAATTATTTCATTATATTCTGGAACTTTCGAAATGTTTTTTTGAAATATCATTGATTACAATAGTTTTCATTTAATATTATAATTGTTTTGGAAAACAAATACCAATAGAAACTGATGCGAAGTATAGCTATAAATAGATACTGTCTATAATTGTTATACGTATTAATCGGGAATCAAATTACATTTGAAGTAAAGATTATTTTTGCCTATTTATGTGCTTTCTATTGGGTTTCGAAACCATATAAAGCGATAATAAATATATTTTCATAATTATTACGCAAAAAATTGGTGAAAAATATAATTAATTATTTACAACAGAGTGTGAGATATAGTGAGCAAAGAATTTTGTTTATTATTTTTGGGACTGAAAAGAGTAAATGCAAACAAAATTTTGCAGAAATTCTTCGCCAGAATTAACTAGTTTTCAATCATAAGCTATAAAATCCGATTTACGCCTAAAAAGGCGAACAAAAACTCACATTATATTCAAAAATTAATGTATGAAAACATTTCACACATAAGAAGAAGAAAAAAAAATAATATTAAATTAAGCATTAAAATATTAATCCTAAAAAAATAAATATATTTCACACAAAATAGCACAAAAAGCGTAAAAACACTGAAAAACAAGAGTTTGACTGTAAATGTAAACAAAAAAGTAGAGAAAATATGAGATAAATATTCGCTCTATTCGTCGGCTTATGTTTAGAAGTATTTATATATTCGTCAGATTATTCTCTTCTGTTACTTAAATTCTGGTCTCTCTCTCTCTCTCTCTCTCTCTCTCTCTCTCTCTCTCTCTCTCTCTCTCCCTCCCTCGTCACTGACGTATGCGTTAATGTTTATCAAATGTTTTCTCTAAATACAAAAGTTTTCGCTCGACAGCCATCACAAACAGAAACAGACAAACAGAATAAGAGAGATCAGAAATATATGCTTTTTGTGCGCAATTCAAGACCCGGAGAGAGTATATGTGCGACTACAGAGAGAGGAATGGGAGAGAAAAATAGTAGTTTATATGTGTTTGGATGAGCAAAATAGAGAGCAGTTTTAATGTGCAAATTCAGAGCGACTTTTCAATGTAAACAAAAAGATACGAATGAATTGAATGCTGAAAACAGATAGACATTGAGTATATGTATGTACAGTATGTGTGTGTGTGTGTTGTGTATAGAGAGCGCAGATAGAGATAGAGAGCACTGGGAGAGAAAAGTGATGCAGAAGACTATATACAGATAAACACACTATAGATATATAGTTTTTGGGATAGAATTAAAATCATTGTGCAATACATAGGGAGAGGGGGTATGGAGTGAATGGGACGACAGTAATAGCAATATAGAGAGAGTGAACATACTATAAGACAAAAGCAAAAGCAAAGTGAATGAGAGAAAAGAGAGGCTAATGTAAACATAATCGAGAAGATCGTTGCCATAGATACTGGACTGCAATTTCAGCACTAATACTAATATTGTTTAGTTATGTCTCTGTTTGTGATCTGTTTGTGTTTGTCTCTACACTACTCTCTCTGCACTGTTTGTCACCATTATTATAGCTAACGGGACGGATACCCACTCTTTTTCTCTCTCTCTCTCCCATTCCTCCCATATCTACTCTGTGTGTTTTCTCTGCCATTCCCTTCTCCTTTCGATTCCTTATCTGTTTTTTATATAGAAATTTTGAGTTTGAATTCTGATAGCGAACAGAAGCGAAGATTTTTTTTAGTGTTTTATTTTATTCGCTATTTCTCTTCAGACAATGTTTTCCAGTATTGACTACACTATTGAATAGATGCGAGAAATCTATTGATGCGAATGCAATAGAGTTTTCCACTGTTTTTACTGATATATGTGCTGATGAATGCGAAACAATATATTTGTGCTGTTTGTATATAAAGTTCAAAATCAATTGTCTAAATAACAAATATATTTCACTACTATTTTCTTATATATATATTTGTCTCTACTTTTTATATAAAGTTTATACAGACATGAAATTCTATTATTCTGTTTCGCAACTATAGAATCAATTCCTTAAAATCTTTTATGAAGACAGGGATAGCCAAGACGTACAGTGAAAACAATGTTCAAATTATAATAATCATCATTAACAAGCTAGCTTAACTAATTTTTTGTGCAAGCATAAATTAGCGAGTATCAAAGCTCTATATAGTTAACATGCTAATTTGATTAGAATAGTACCAGGGCTGGATTATTCTTAAATTTTATATTAATTTAGCATAGCTTAATTATTGTTTATATTTAATATAGTTTAGCTTAAGTTCTATTCATTATTTTAACCCGATTAGTCAACTCTGTTAACCCAGGTCGAGCTTGGCTATCCTTATTAAAAATAGAAAAGTTTTAAATTATTTTCTGTCAGTAAAACAGATTTTAATATAAAAATGAATTTAGTTTTCGTTCAAAAAAATATTTTTTCTGATAAACAAAAATATAATTAAAGAAAAATATTTTATTTTTTTTGTTTCTCTTATTTTCTAATTTATTTCTTAACTTATTCTGAATGCGAATCAATATAATGTTGAGAAAACTTATTTGCATTGAATTGAGAAAAAAAATTTCTGTTCAACTCATTCAACACAAATAGGAAAGACATTAACAGCGAGAGTGAAATGCAATGGCAATGAATGAAAGCATCATTTTATTCAAATTTCTATTTCGATTCACACTTTTCATAATCAGATTCATAATCAAAATTATTTTTCACGCAAACAAAAAAAGAAATATTTTTTATATAATATTCTTATTTATTCTCTTAAACGAAAATCTTAATTAAAATTCTGTTGAATTGAATGAATGAAACGACTAATGGAATCGAAAGACAAGAGAGAGAAAACAAATACAGAATTCTGTATAAGAATTAAATACAGAAAAAAAGTTAACAAAAAATAAAATACTTTTTTCTGCAGAAAAGCGAAATAATAAGCAAAAAAAGAAAAAGTGAAAAAATATTCATTAATTTATATCCAGAATAATAGACATTAATTTATGAATCCATGAGTTAAATGTGAAGGGAAAGGGAGAGAGGAATAGGAGAGAGAGATCTCTCTTATTCAAAAAATTGCTTAACAGAACACAAAACTATTTTTTCTGCTCTACTGTTGACTAATAATGATTTATATGAAGAGTAAAGAGAAAGAGAAGAGAAAAATAAGTAAAAAAGAAAAATAAAATGAAAATAAAATAAAAAACGAAATTGAGTACAGTTTTTGCAGACAAACGCTTATATTCATTAAGTGAGAGAAGTTTTGCACAAATTAAATGAATTGAGAGATGAGAAGTGGGGGGAAAGGGATGCCTATAGAGAGGGAAAGGCGTTTTATAGAGAGACTTATTCTGTATACAGAATGCCTGCGAATAGAAGAAGAAGAATAAGAAAAATGTTTTATTTCTATGAATTAAACGTGTCGTTAGAATATAGAGAATATTCTATACTTTATCGCTCGCTCTCCCTATCCCTCTCCCAGTGCTCTCTCTCTTTCTGTTCAATTGCGTTAAATTCCGAATTCATTTCTTTCTATTCTATACACTATTCTTACAAAACTTTTTTTTCTCTCCATTTAATGAAGAGTGAAATCCGAGGCAATAATGAAAAACACAGTGTATTTCATGTCAAGTCTATAAGTTGTATGTCATCTAATGTAGGCCTAAATCAATGTTAAATAGAAAGTCGAGCTCTATTTGAACAATGAATACAATTGAATATCTAATAAGAATTTTCTTCTTTTAAAACAATAATTAATATTCATATTCATTGTAAGCATAGGAATACATAATATCTTTTTTTTGTGCTTTGATTTTATCAATCATTCATTCGTTGTTTTTGTTAATAATCTGTATCTTATATGACGTCAAATATGATTTATAATGAATAGCAATAAGAAAATATGTGCATATATGCAAGATCATTTTTCTGTGCAGTGACTAAACATTATATAATCAGAAAAAAATTGAAAACTCATATCAAATGTTGAAACTTCTTATACGTAAACAGTTTTCATAACATATTTCTTATGAAAATATCGTTACAATTGATCCACACATTAATTTTATATACACCATGTACCCATCTTGGTTATTCCAGTTGAAGTGAGCTTGGCTACAGACAAGTTTATAATTTAATATATATTTTACTGCTTATAAGATTTTTAACTATAATTTAGTTTCAAAAGTAAATTAAGAAATAAATGAAATTCTATTATCAAAGGAATAATTAAAAGCAAAGGAAAAAAAAAGTTGGAAATCAAAAGAATTTAATAATTAATTGCAAAAGAATTTTATAAATATAATACAGAATATAAACAAAAATTTTATCTCACAATTGCTTTTATGGCTGGAGAGGAAAATGTATTGCAATCGCTATATGAATATACAGAATATATTCATTACAAGAATTAACCGAAAAAATTATAAAAACCAGAATTCCCTGAATAGTAGTTCTGAGAAAATAGATTGAGAATAGTATCAGAAAGAATACCAGTGCACACACACAAGAATATAAAAGTAAACTTGACTTCAATTAAATCTCAAATTAATTTCGAGCACTTAGAGAGAGATGGGAAAGGGATGGGGAAAGTGAGAGCGAAAGTTAGGCAACAATCAGAACAACATATAAAGAATTATTTTTTCTATATTTGATACCAAAATAATTCTATTGACGTCAGAAATGATTATAAACAAGAATGCCCATTATGATTTTAAGTCCACTTTCAACAGACTCTGTATGAAAATCTCTATAATATCTGGTGGATACTTTATAGAACTATCCTGTCTCTAGCAACAACCAAATTGTTA